>CALNHX010001263.1:0-239032 GCA_940337035.1 Agriotes lineatus | reverse complement strand
ATCCAATTCTGCCTTCCTTTGTTGGCATTTTGAAAAAAGCGATGCTACTTTCATTAGTGGCAAAACACTTAAGAAGCTCTCTGTCCTTTTCAGACATTTTCAACTCACTGTTTTGTATGATTTCTTGATCAATTCTCAGGGCAATATCATGTGCAGTGTAGTCGTCTCTATCTTTCGTTAATATCAATGAAATTGAATTTTTTAAAATATCTATGTTTGGAATTAATTCGTTCACCTTCGTGATAAATTTCAGAAACAGTCGACACTGTCGTTTACAATATCGTTTATATCGGAGATCAGTACAAATCGACATGTTTGAGCGTGCTGTATTTGGTTAATATAAATGGCGTTGATGATAACCTGAGCATCGCCCCTATTATCCTCAAAGCCAGGTGCATCAACAATAGAAAACCCATCCAACTCGTAAAGCCCAGGAAGGGCGGTTTTGGAAAGGACACCTTGGCCTATGTCGGGCCCATAGGCATGCTCATCTACCTTCGTGATTTTATACACATTTTGCGTATTTTATACGACTGCAGTTCAGTTCTAAGAATGTAGTTGATTAGAGTACTCTTTCCACTCCTAGTGTTGCCTAAGAATACGATAAGGTGCTTGTCTTCAATTTGATCATGAAGTGCGGTTAAATTTACTTTGGCTGCAGTTAGAGCTTCATAGATGTTGTTCCTTAATTCTTCCATATCTGTGCTTACTAGAATACAGAAAATAATTATTAGTATTTGGTTTATTTAACGCCTAAGATCTACGGATTTAGATACCTATTTGTTCACAATAGTAGTATGATTATAGATTTAAGCCGGCCACAGATGCAGAGACTAGCGTGTGTATTTTTGAATGTGCACTCAAACCGGTGCATTCTGTCTAGTGGCACATATGTAGCGACTTTTCGGCAGTTTTAAGTTGATCGGTAAGAAGAAATGTAAAAATGTAATGAAAAAGAAACGTTCGAAATGGATAAAAGAGTGGCTGTTAAAACGCAATGAATTATCACATGTAAATTTGCTTATAGACTTAACATTAGAACCTGGTGATCCGTTTAACTACCTCAGGATGGATGGGGAAACCTGCCTGGAACCTCTAAATGCTGATGCCAAATAGCATTTAGCCACGACATTCGATAAAACTAAGTTAAGCCTGCAGTTTTGCACCACACAGGTAGAGGTTTCCCCGTGCATTCAAAACTGTACGAGGAAACAATCAAATAGAGCCAGATATTTTTGTTACACACTTATTGGAATGCATATTCCAAATAAGTCTTAAGGTTTCAATCACATACGCGCGTGTTTGAATGAACTGTTTGGAATGCACACGCAAATCTTAAGGTAAGTCTCTGCAACTATGGCTGGCTTTAATCTCACTGATGAGTAAAGCTGATAATTATATGCACCCAAATGTACAAAAATATGCGCATATATATGCATACATTTGGTTAACTATATGCACCCAAAGTTACAATATATGCACAAAATATGCTCTAATTTTTTTGACATACGTAGAAGTATTCTAAATAATGTAAAAAATTTCATTATTTTGTATTATAATTTTAACCTTTGACTATATAAACATGGATTGTCAACGCCAAATTAACGTTGCAAGCCAACATAAAAATGAGATTTCCCCTAACCCCACCAGAATATTATTCACCCACCACTCGGACGTTTGACTCTGGAAATGGATTCTATGTTGGCTGATTCCTTATACATTGCTTCTATAGGAAAGTGTGAGTTGCTGGCAGTTCATGTTTATATAGCAGTCAAAGATTTTAACAGGGACTTCCCCTTTCCGCTGCTTATTTTGATACGCGCACTACACTCCAGTGGCAGAAAGTGAAAGTATATATCGGAGTCGCACACAAAAATTTTATTAATAAATTTAAGAAAATTGTAAATTTTACAATAAATCTCAAAAAGTGACCAATACATTACAAATTATTGCTAAATATAACCAAATATGCAAAATCCAGAAAGTATGCTCAAAAACGTATAAATATGAAAAATATGCAAAATGAACTTGGCTTAAACGAGTTGTTTTCACATAATTAGTATGCATATACAAAAAGTTTCGCCTGCATATCAGTTATAGAAAATATGCATTTGCCATATAATATCAGCTTTACTGATGAGTTATGATGCTGAATCAAGGTTAATGTAATTAAAACATGAGGCATCGTTTATGCTATTACTAATATGCAGGCAAATCATTAAGTAACCAAATACTCTTAACCCTGCAGTGGTCGCGCCAAGTCTCACAGACCCGATGCATACATTATTGAGTGGGAATTTGTTAAAAGTGGTGTAATAGGGTTGTGCGTCTAGGTAGCTTTAAATTTTTAAACTTAGTTGCTTCCGATAATCGGCATAAGCACAGTTGTTAGTGTTCGTGAGTTATTTGAAAAAAAGTGTAGCTATGGAGTAGTTCCTAATTTATGAATGCAACTACAAGTCACTTAAAAATCAAATGTCAAGTTTGACATGTAAATATAAATGTAAATGCATTCATACATTGGAAACTATTCCATAACCATACTAGATGAAAATAATTTTTGGATCATATTTTAGAAATGTTATTGTAGATAAAAGTAAAAATCTTCTGCAGTGCAGTCGAACATAAAGCTTTGCATTCAGCTCGTACATAAAAAGATCTTATTTGACTCGTCCTCTTCATCGGTGCGATAGGCTCGCTCTGCATAAAATAGGTTCAGCCAATAAAGTCCTACTTGATAAATAAATAACTATAATAGTTACAATTAAGCTAAATGCTTTTTCCCAATTCCGTCTGTTGGCGGTATAGCTCAAAAACTATTTGTTGGAGGTAGACGATATTTTGCATGTAGATTATATATCTACCTAGCATAAAAACGAGAACATTTCAGAGAAATATATAGAGGGCGAAAACCTTAAAAAAAGTAAATTTTGTTTATTTTTGCTTTAACTGAAAAATAGACAAAAGTAATAATTTGCACATAGCTCAGGCTTTATCATTGTCAAAAATGAGACCTAACAGATACAGGGTAAACATTACAAGTGGGACATAATAGTATGGTGTCTTTATAACGCAGCAGAAACTCGCACAATTCGAGCACGGCCGTAGCTCACTTGTGCAAGCGATTGCAAGGGGGAACCCAAGCGGCAGACTAGAAACTCGGTTCAAACTATTCGCTTAGGAGCACGGAATTCGAATTCCAGCGGACTATATTTTTTGCAAATTGATGTACGAGGTACGTACCAGAATTGCGTGCCGTTGTGCTGTAAAATCAAACTACTTATGTGATAAGAAAAATGTATTTATTATTTTTCAACATAGTCCCCTCCCTTATTCATACATGATTCCCAACGCTTTATCCAATTTTCGTAGCACTCTATGAACCTTTCTGCAGGAGTCCTTTTGAAGTACTGATAAATAGCACTTCCTAATGCAGAACGTGAGGAAAAACTGACTCCTGGGAGCGAATCCTTAAGGTTTGAAAACAGCCAAAAATCACTAGGCGCTAGATCTGGCGAATACGGGGGGTGAATGAGGGTTTCGATTCCATTTCTAAAAGAAAGTCTGTAACAATTTGGGCTTTGTGCGGTGGAGCATTATCCCAGTGCAAAATGAAATATCCACCAGTCAGATGAGGGCGGAGTTTATTGATTGCTGGCAGCAAACCATCACGCAAAAGATCACGTGTATATTCGCCAGTTATTGTATGACCCTTAGGTACAGGATGTGCTAAAATTAGACCTGCTTTGTCCCAGAAGGTGGCATAAAGAACTTTGTTGTTTGATGGCACTTGCTTGAATTTTCTTGGTGGGGGAGAATCTGAGTGTTTCCACTGTTTTGATTGGCGTTTCGTTTCAGGATTGTAATACGGTATCCAGGTTTCATCCATGATTATCACATTATTAAAAAAGTATCTCGACTTGCTCAATTTCTTGTCAATAAGGTTTGACAAACGTCCATTTGAGCCTGCCTTTTCTCGTCAGAAAGCATGCGAGGAACCCAGCGTGCACTAACCTTGCTAACCTTTAAACGATCTGTTAAAATTCGCTGAATAGTACCGTGAGAGAAGCCTGTACGTTCAGTCAATTCATCAATAGTCAGCCGTCAATCTTCCATTATCAAATTTTCGATTCTGTTAATGTTTCCAGGCGACACTGCTGAAATTGGCCTTCCAGAACGCGGCTCGTCTTTGGTGGATCTTCTGCCTGTTTTAAATTTTCTTACCCACTTACGAACGGTGTTATCAGCGAGAAGCAGGTGTCCCCACAAACATCTTTGAGCTGCTGATGAATCTTGCTCGCTTTTTCGCCACGTGCTGATAACAATTTTATCTCCGCTCTTTGCTGGTCTACACTAAAATTCATTTTTTAAGGCACACTCAAAAGCTCTTCAAGTTGAACACGCTGTAACTTTCGTAATATTACAGTAATGGTGACGCGCTTTGGCATATCCAAAGACAACATATATAGGTTTCATTTGTTATGACATTTGCGCAGTAACCCAGCCTACTTTCTGAAATACAATTAAACGGCACGCAATTCTGGTACGTACCTCGTATGTAATTCACATGTTTTGCAAATTGATGTAATTCGAGCAAGGAAAGTTCCGTGTAAACCCCTTTACAGATTTTTTTAAATTGAAATGCAGTCTAGAGAAACTGTTGACAACAAGCATTGTCACTACATTGCATTGTGTTGATACATAAACTTCTGGTTATTATTTTTGCAATAAGGTTAGGTTTTATGTTGACTGGTTGACACCGTTAGTTATTTTAACTTTTAGTTCTGGCTATTATAAAATTGTCCTTAGTGCAATACCTATCTAACTAGATTATAAAATCACATTTCAAGTTTATAATAACCAAAGCTATAATTTAAAATAATGAAATGTCAACCTGTCGACATTAAACCTAACCTCGCCACAAAAATAATAAGAAGTTTATGTACCAACACAATGCAGACCTAGTGACAATTCTTGTTGTCAATGATTTCCCTAGAATTTCGTGTTTTATTTCTGTGCTACCTACAACCTCGTATAGATTATGTGACTATTCAATTCACCTGTCATCTGTCGAAAAGTGACCAATGAAAATCTAGAATTTTGACGTTTCTTGACCAATCAAAAAAATATCAGTGGATATATCTTCCTAGAAGGTATTCAAGTGAATATTATAAACAAATGTGATTTTTGTTAGAAAAAGTCAATATAAATGTTCCGTTACTATAGAAATTGCGTAGATTTACTGAAAACTAATTTGAAAAAGTAGTTTAGTTCATTGAATAGTCCCTCGAATGCCATTCTTAGTCAAAGTTAAGTACATTATTTTTGCGGTGGTATCACTACTCATGCCATTGCGCATGTAATTACGATTCGTGCTATCGCACTCGTCCTAATCGTACCGAAGCGCAATGGACATTCGTAATACTATCGCAAAAATAGTCTACATAACTTTGACTACTCATGGTATTATAAGTGATTACACCATTCATAATGCACAAAATCCCCATTCACGCCACGTATTAATACGTGAAAACACCGTGGTGTTATCGTTTTGGTGTTTTCAATTTTGAGCTGTCAACTGTCAATATCATTCCACTTCCAACAATTTTTTTAGGATACGCATTAAATACATTTTTAGTGTAATTCCCTTATTGATATACATGCTATAATCTAATCGAATACTCACTCGACGACTTTATTATCAATTACTTATGCTTACCAACACAACGGGTTGCTTTGTAGAAACACCAATCGCCTTCGGCTCGTGTTGTTTCTAAGCAACCCGTTTCGTGAGAAAGCAAAAGTATTTTTGATAATTCACAGTCGTCTCGTGGTATTACTTCTAAAAATCTCATAAAATATATTCGATATATTCTATGAAGGGGCAATCGCCCTCCTTGTCCCCCCTGTTCCTGCGCCCCTGGTCAGGATAGGGAACCAAATGCTAGCTGTTGGTTGGTTTAGACGGCTGGCAGATCTACACCAGGCAAACTTCTACTGTTTTTACTTTCCTAACGATTCATATTCATTACGCCTAGTACCTAGCAATCCACAATACGCGCTGTTGTAGCTACCGATGCTTGCCTTTGTAAATCGGGTACGTTAGGTCCTGCCCACCATGTGAAGGTATCAGTGGGTAGATATTGGTTGTAAATTCTCAATAACAATAAAATTAGACCACGTTCTTGGTTTTGTCTTCCTTAGTCCAATAGACATAGACAGAAGTTCATGAAAAACGACCAAAGCTGTGGGATCATTATTTGCCATCCGATTTTCAAAATTCAAACACCAAATTAAATGGTTCCAAGTCTGTTATAATCTGACAGTAGACAATATTTTTTAAGTCTGAATACCTCTGAGCATAGATAGTCAACTTTTTTTTAATTGGTAACTATCATTTTTTTAATCTTTTTTCGGACTTCATGGATTTTTCTAAATATAGTATGTCGTTTTGAAATTGCTTGTTGTTTATTTGTCTTGGAATTGAATTACTTTCCAAATGCGGTAATTGTAATTGGGAATTGCCATCTTTGTTACAAAGTACTTGAAAATTACTTTTTGAAAGTAATTAATTACTACATTCAATTACGCAGTTACTTTTGTGTAATTAAATTGCACTAAAGTATTTAAATTGCTTTACAAGTATTTGAATTACTTGTGGTAATTGAAATTACTCGAGGTAATTGAATTACTTTGTGGTATTTCAATTATTGAATTACTGACCTCGATATGGTGCCAAATCTCCAGAGCGCAAAAAATAAGATAGGGTGTTCCCGGACCAATATAAGCATAATCTATGATTTCCTCTGACGAGTCGAATAACAGCAACATTTGTAATTTGTACGTCTGCAAGAGCATTGATGCGTGTATGACTGTATGTAGATGTGATCTGTAGCTTGCAATAGTGACACTAATACTTATTTATTGGGTAAGACGCCTAAAACTATATTTGCGGTAAGTACATTACAGATTACAATACCTACGGTAAAAATATAATTTAAAATAGCTTCATTAGACGATATTGGTTCATAGTTATTATTTATTCATTTCAATTTGCTTGTTTTAAACGATGTACTAGCATAGGGGTATACTGCCGTGCAAGTTTAACGGGCGTTAAGTTCAGAAAATTACGTTTTTGAGTGAGGAATCGGAATAAACGGCCAAAATCCGGTAAAACCATTTAAACAGCGTAAAACACATAAATAAAATGTACCTAATTGCAAAATTCCATGCCTGGTTAACTCAAAAATGTAGTATGGGGTATGGTACTAATACAATTTAAAAACGCCGAATAAGTTTACCTCATTCTTCACTTGAACATTTTTTAAATTATCCTTTCTTTGTCGCTTTCTTACCTTGTAATGCACATATGCTGCTTTGTATACTGGCACCTAGTGCATAATTTTTACGGACTGCTGCAGCATGTTAGCTTCGATTCCTTTTCGAATTTTTTTTTCTGGTTGAATAAAGGCATATTATTATTATTATTATTAAAAATCTGGAATAGTGTCTTATAAAAATCGTGACTTTCTTATAATTCCGCTCACCTCATCCAACATTACTTCTTTACGTTATACAGGGTGCTGTGTTGGCGGACAAAAACATACAAAACCCCCATGCTAACTACGAAGCATTCAAATATTGGTTTCTTAATGATTTTACGCAAAATTCCATTTAGTTTTTTAAAAGAACAGTGCATAGTGACCCAATTTACGTAATTTCAGATATTTTATTGCCCTAAACTTAAAATCAAAAGGTATTATTAAAGATGTTGATAAGATTTTTAAATTTGAAATAAAAATATGAAAGCAACCTGAGAAATTTAATTGTCGAGCGTTGACGGTAATTTTATGAAATACGTATTTTTACCCGCTTCTTATACGGTGTGTTCAAAATTAAATTACATAAGGGTTGGCCATGGAATATAAAAGTAATGTCAACGGCAAGCTTTAGAATTCATTAACTGTCATCACTGTTGTTGCTGCCATAAGTTTATATTATACGCTGATATTGTGATTAAAAATTCTAAAAATTGCTGTCTCTAAAGCTTGCTGTCGACATTAGTTTTAATTACCATGGCCAACCCTTATGTAATTTCTTTTTGAACACATGGTATAAAAGCATCTTGAATGTAAAAATGATTTCATTGTTACGTGCTTCAGCAAATGTCTTTTGTTTTTGTATCTGTTTGTTTTTGTATCTGATGTACGAATTTTTAATTCAATCAGCCGTTGTCAACTAGGGTTATCAGTCACCTGTCAACTTTCAAGAGTCCCTGATCAACACCAATTTGATACTTTGTTTTAAAATTTGAAAAGTTACATAACACATTTTTTATAACCATTTGTATTATTACTAGGGAGGAAAATGTATAATTTCCTCCCGCGGATGTAGTTTAATTCTCCAGCGTTAGCGAGAACAGTACCTAATCAATTGTAATCATGTAAGGGAAGAAATGACATGTTAGTCCAGAGTTATACATACGACACTTTTACATTTTATGATGAGACTATCTCTTGTATTCAGCTGCATTCAAAAATATTTAAATATGAAAATCAGGAGAGACAACAAAAATGCTCAAGTTGCTCCAATTAGATCACCATGTAGTGTTCTTCACAAAATCTAAATAGAATTTTGCTGTCAAACAATTAAGAAATCCAATGCTGCACCCTGTATACTTAGGTAAGTTACATATTTTCGTCCTTCAGCCTCATGTTAGGCGTATTTAATAGTAGATTGTTCTACAAGTTAAGGAAGGTGAGAGTTTTTCAACATTTAATTTACGAGCGAACGATGCAAAGCGAGTGGATTAATTTTACACGAACATGGAAAAATCACTTTTATAACATATTCAGCCTACTATTTTTACTAATGCCATTACAAAATCTAGCCAAAATGAAATTCGACATTTCTTCATATTCGAAAAAAAAATATTTTTTTAAATCGGCAATGAAGAACGTCGAAATCGTCATTATAATACGAGAAATCGGCAGTGTTTACTCCTCTGACATATGCGTCACTTTGAGGCTTGTCACACAATTCCGTCAACGTGACGTTTGTCTCACTATTCAGCAGGTCGTGTGCGCGATTATAGGGATGAAACTGAAATAAAACCGTGTCTTCTTCGAATGGATTTATTAACTAGAAACAAAGTAGGTAACTACAAAGTATTCACTACAATCAAAATGACTAAAACTTAAAAGCTTAGAAAAGTTGTCTCCCACCGACTGCGGGCAAGTGCCATGTGTAGTGATATCTATTGACCCCAAAAATTACTCAGCCGGTAAGGCATCAAAAACGCGCTGAATATATTTCTATAAGTTTTTGACTTCTTGCCCAAATTCTCGTTTCAATGACAGCTTCGATATTGCATTTGCAAGTAGTAATTCATTGAAATCTATGAGAAAAACCACCGGTTATTAAAAAAGATGAAAACGTGTACATACTACCAATTTTATACTTTTTTCAGTGTTATTATTAGGTACTACGGCTGAATTTCTTCTGGCCTTAAGAATTTTCTTGGAAAATATTTAGGAACAGTCCAACGCAGTGGTCCTTTCCCGTCAGCTCTATTGTGTTCAAACTGATTTAAGTAAAATGTTTCTAAAAAACAAAATGTTTTACGCAGGAAATTGCAGTGTTACTTTTAATGATATTTAAACTGAGCTTTACTTTCTAAAAATTTAAAACCACAGCAAAAAAGTGATTAAAAGCTAACCTAACAAACGTAACCTCGATCTGGAAAATCTTATTTAGCAATATTATCTACGAGGTTGGGCTGAAATATAATGCACAAATGACCGACAGAGACGCGCACGGCTACATTCAGAATCTACAAGCCTCCTCTATGCGCATACGCAGTTTGAAAGAATTTCGATCATTAGTTCGTTTTTTAGTAGCGGAAGTATGGAGACGTGTTCTCGTGCCATGTCAACGCGAATTAAACAGCGCGCGGTTATCGAATTTTTATCTGCTGAGAACGTGGTTTTTACGGAAATTCATCGCCGTTTAAAGGCCGTTTATGCCGACAATACTGTTGACAGGACTACTGTTAATCGGTGTGTATTAAAATTTCGTGGTTGCCAACCTGGAAAAGCCGCAATTAATGACGAAAAACGCAATCATCCGCAAAAAACTTTTTTTGACTGTATTTTGGGATGCCAAAAGAGTTTATGTGGCCAATTATCTGGAACGTGGGGCAACGGTAAATTCTGCTAAATATATAGAGACTCTAAAACAGCTTCGACGTCGAATTTGTCGCGTTAGAGGCAGCCTGTCGCCAATAATCTTGCAACATGACAACGCGCGTCCCCACACCTCACGCGCAACCGAAGAGGCTCTGCGGAAGCTGAAGTTTGAACCGATTCCACACCCTCCCTACTCCTCCGATCTCGAGCCTTGCGATTTCTATTTTTTCCATCTACTCAAGAGAGACCTCAACGGTAATAATTACATCTCAAACGATGAGGTGAAGGCAGCTGTGGCGTTCCGGATTCGAGAAAAGTCGGAAGAATTTTTCAGTGAAGGGATAAAAAAACTTGTTACGCGTTGGGAGAAATGTGTTAGTCTTAACGTTGACTATGTTGAAAAATAATAAGATGATTTATTTTTTGCCCCATCTCGCTATCTCTTTTCGTTCGCGTTCTACAAGCATGTGTGCATTACATATCAGTCCACCCACGTATATAAAGAAAAGTCCTGACTTACTGACTCATCAACGCCCAGCCCAAACTCTTGAAACTAGAAAGCTGAAATTTTGCACAGAGGTTCCCTTTATGATGTATACAAGGAATAAGAAAGGATATTTCGACATTCAACCCCTAAAAGGGTAAAATCGCTTGATGCCCTGGTCTCTGAAGACGAACACCATCCAGCACTTGATATCACGTTATCATTAAGAGCAGACAATAAGCATAAAGATACATTTCAATCATTATTTCAAAACTGCTACAATTTTCGTAAAGCAAACTTTCCGTTATTGTACGATTCCTTATCAAAAATTTATTGGTCCTTTTTAGAGGCGGTTACTGATGCTGATGATGCCTGCGGTTACTTTTATGGCAAGATTTATCATATTTTAGATCAATGTGTGCCAAAATACTCTAAAAAGTCCAACAATAATTACCCTCCATGGTATAACAGTGGCATCATTAAATTAATTAAAATCAAAGCAAAGTTTTGGCGGAAGTATAAGCGCGATAATGACAGTTATGCATTTCATGAATTTAAACGATTTCGAGCAACAGTTAAACGTGAAATAAGCACTGCTTACTATAGATATGTTAAGAATGCCGAGGAAGATATTTCAAACAATCCAAACAAATTTTGGGCATTTATAATAAGAAATGTTCTTCAAAAATCGGCGATACTATGACTTACAAAAACCAAGTACTGGATAACTCACTTGACATTCTTAATGCTTTTGCAGATTTATTTAAGCAGTCTTATATTATCTCCACACCGTGGAATTCTTCGGTTAATGATATTATAGAGGGTAATACCTGCAGTAATTATTTGAATTTTCATGAAGTTAGCGAGGAGGAAGTATTTGAAATACTCAAGCAGGTTAAACCAAAAAGAACAACTGGACTTGATAACATTCCCACTTTCATTCTAAAAGACTGTGCCTCTGCACTTATGCGTCCCCTTTCTATTTTGATTAATATTTGCCTTAGGTCAAGTAAGTTTCCTTCCACCTGGAAAGTATCTAAAGTATGCCCAATTTATAAGAAGGGCGATAAACATAATATCAGTAATTACAGACCTATCTCTATAATTTGTAATTTTTGTAAGGTATTTGAAATGTTGTTGGAAAAAAGAATCGCTAGTCATGTAAGTAACATTATTTCCATCAACCAGCATGGTTTCATGGAAGGACGTTCTACTGTAACTAATTTAACGGAAATAACGCAGTTCATTGCTGAGGGTATTGACAAGCGGTCCCAGACAGATGTAATCTACACTGATTTCTCTAAAGCTTTTGACAGACTGGACCATGGTATATTGCTGAACAAATTACTATCAGTTGGCTTATCTCGTCAATTAGTCGAATTATTTCATTCATATTTGACCAGTAGATTGCAATATGTTCAAGTAAATGGTTTTCAGTCTGTTGAGTACGTCGCAACATCTGGAGTTCCGCAAGGCTCTAACCTGGGGCCGTTAATGTTTAGTATTTTCATCAATGACATTTCGAAAGTTGTTAATACAAATTTTTTGTTGTATGCCGACGACTTGAAGCTATATAGTGTTATAACGGATATCTCGGATTGTGAACGGTTATCAGTGAACTTGAATCGTATTGCTTTTTGGTGTCAAGAAAATCATTTGAGCCTTAACATCTCCAAGTGCAAAGTAATGTCTTACAGCCTAAAATCAAATCCTATTGAGTATAACTATAGTATAGCTAATGATGTACTTCAGAGACCAAATACTTTTGTGGATTTGGGCGTTACCTTCGATAGAACTCTGACTTTTACTGATCACATTGATGCCATCATATCATCAGCATATCAAGCATATGGTTTTATAATGCGCAGCAGCCGCGATTTTAAATTAACATAAAAAACATTAACACTTTGAAGACGCTTTACTATAGCTTTGTGAGATCTAAGCTTGAATATGCTTCAGTTATATGGAGCCCATACTATCGGAATCACATTGACAGATTGGAATCGATTCAAAGACGGTTTTTAAAAGCTTTAAGTCTTAAAACTGATGGTACATATCCGCAGTGAGGCATACCACATGACGAACTGCTGAATAAACATGATTTTGTTAGCTTAGAAAAAAGACGCGAGTGCCATTCCCTTTCCCTATTAAGCAAAATTGAGCAAAATAAAGTAAAAACCCCTAATTTGTTACAACAATTGGCTTTTAACATTCCTCGACAAGCAGCCAGAAATAAGAACTGCTTATACCTTGAAAGCCCTAGAACAAATATCTTAAAAAATTCTCCTTTGCATAAAATGGCACAGATTTGCAACTCAGTTAGTCAGGACATTGACATCTTCTGTTGTACTGTGAAGCAAATAAAATCTTACTTCTTTACGAACTAAACGAATCATAAAATTTACGCAGTTTTGTGTTCAGTCGTTTTTGTTTTGTTTTGTTTTGTTTTTGCTTGTTACAAAGAAGTTTTTTAGTATATTATGTATCCATGTTCTCTATACAACTGTTTTGTAATTGGGTAGTTATACCTTGTAAAACAGGTTAAATAAATAAATAAATAAATAAATAAAAATGGGGGTTCCAATTTTTTATGGAAAAATAATATTAAATACACATTTCGACTTGAAACTTCGTAGGAGTACTCCTAAAAACAAATAAGCAAACACGTATTTCGTGATTTTCCGAAAATCAACCCCTTGGGAGGTGAAATGGGGTAAATAAGCCTAAAAATCGATATGGGTGTCGTTATTGAGGTTTTTTGGGACATTGATTGCGAAAATGGCATTTGAAATTTGGCAGGCAGATTTCTCATAGGGAGTAGGCATCCGCTAAGAACGGATTGTTGAAAATTCAACCCCTAAACGGGTAAAAAAGGGGTTGGAAGTCTGTAAAATTCGAAGTTAGGAGGTTAGGTTTTTTTTTGTTATTTGACACAGATTGACGCAAAACCTAATCTGCTAACCTCGAATTTGACATAGACTCACAGTCTTGTCAATTTCAAGTAAAATTTTGGATTGCTAATTCAATCAGTTATTGCTGATTGCCCTGTAATATGGGAGTAAACATGGCGGCGATGGCAGCAGTTTCACGGATCAAAGAATGGCGGTACTCTCCTATATACGCTGGATCTAGGCCCTACTGACCTCGGCAACTAAATCCGCATTCGCGATAAAAGGCTCAACTACAGTGATAACCTATGTGGAAATTAATATAAAAGTTAACAAATTTAAATTCAACTTCCAAGTCCCTATACCTTCTTACTGAAGGGACTTTGTACTAAGATATATTATGTTGAATCTGTTTATTATAACCTAAGGAATGTATGACCAATCGGTGTCCCATTCTTTTTGGGACTCTTTGTATAATAATTATGCAATATATAACAATTATTGTTATCGTTGAGTTTATTTAATTACTTACATCTTACATCAAAACAAACTAAGAACTTTTAGTTTTGGTGAACGGCGTGTAGTTACAAGATTTAATTATTAAAAAACCTTCATAAGTGACAAAGTATGTACGTTACTATAGTTAACAAAACATAAAAATTAAGCATTTTTAAATTACGATTACAAATCGACACGACACTAATGATTAAAGCTGATAATTATATCCGCTCAAATGTACGAAAATATGCGCATATAAATGCATGCATTTTGTTGACTATATGCACCCAAAGTCACAATATATGCAAATAATATGCTCTATTTTTTTTTAAATAAGTAGAAGTATTCTAAATAATGTAAAAATCTTAGTTATTTTGTATGAGTATATTTATTTCTCTAATTTTTATTCCAAGTTTCATTTTGATTATATAAACATGGACTGCCAACGCCAACTTCACGTTGTAAGCCAACACAAAAATGTGATTCTCCCTAACCCCGCCAGACTATTATTCACCCAACACTCGAAATTTAACCAAATATGCAAAATCCAGAAAGTATGCTCAAAAACGTATAAATATGCAAAATATGCAAAATGAAACTTGGCTTAAACCATTTGTTTTCACATAATTAGTATACATATGCAAAAAGTTTCGTCGGCATATCAATTACAGAAAATATGAATTTGCCATATAATATCAGCTTTACTAATGATAGTTGCAACTTGTAAGAACGTTATTGATTACTTTTTTTAAAGTAATTTGCCCAGCTCTACCACTTGTATATATTAATAGTATATTGTTTTATTAGGATTAAAAGTGACACTTTGTTTGACGAGCAATTATGTTTGCATTTGCAAGGCCAGCAAACGCAAAAATTGTAAGTTAAACAGAGTCAGTTTTAATCCGAATACATACTAATTTTTCCGCAACCCAGAAAAGTATAAAATATTCACAATTTGAGATGATTGATTACTTTTGACGTTTCTCATTTAAAAATCATTATGACAATTACATCCACAGCCGACCAAATGGAAGTTACTTTTAGTTCCATGGAAGTAAAAGTCCTTTTAATCTCAGGAACTAAAAGTGTTATATACCAACATACAATTTTTGTGTCAGTAAGAGAAACGTCTATTGCAATGTCAGATGTTGGTATTAAAAGCAATGACTTTTAATACGGTTGCGGAAAAAAGATATTTTGTATACATATTTGAATATTGTTCTGAATTATGAATATTATTAGAAAAAAATATAACAACAGAATAACACTAATTCAAAAACGAGTGGATATATAAATGTTAGGGAAGCTTAAAATAAGAAAAGAAAATTATTTACAATATAACAAAAAAAAAATTAACATTTATATATGTAGACAACTGAAAGAAAAACCAAGGACAAATAGAAAATAAAAGTTATAACTAAATTATGGCACAAATATGTAAATATTAAAGTTTGCTGGAAACAAAACTGCGAAAAAAGCATGAAAAAAGTTCCAAAAAGGCGGAAAGTGCAGTGGCGGAAGTTACAATTCTGTCAAAATTATATGATTTAAAGAAAAACAAGAAAGCGCTTCTGCAGATGAAGAAAATACATGAAAAAAGGGGAAAAAATTCATGATTGAGCGAAAGCTAGTTTGGTCTACGTCAAAAACTATACAGAAGACAATACAATACCACCTAATGAACTGAAAGATAATTTGGTAACAGAGTATGACTTTATAAAAATCTGGAGAGAATATTTGATGATGGAACTGTTTAAAGGACATCATAACAGGAATTTCAGATGAAGTAGATACACTTGGTTTTTGAATGATATTTTATGAAAGAAAATAAAAATAAAATATTAGAATTACAAGATTGTTCGATACTTCTATCTGGATGATAAAATAACTGTAACTGGAATAATTAGAAAGAAGCAAATGTCGAATCTGGCAAATATTATAAGCTTTGAAATCAAAAATTAGCCTTCGCTGAATATGCGAATAGAATTCGCATCGAGTAAAATATGAACAGAAGAAACGCTAGGAGGTAGGAACAAAACAGTTAAACAGGGCTGGGAAAGAAAGGGCAATGGGAATAGTAGATTGATTGTAGAGGCCTTGCTCAAAGTAGGAGTTGATACGTGAACTGGAATTGGCCCAATGGAAAACAAGAAACTGTAGAAGGAAAAAACTACAGCTGAGCGAATATGTATTGAAAATAGGGAAAAAGCAAAAAATATTACTACTGCACTTCGAATACAAACAGCAGAAGACAGTCATTAAAATTGGCACCTTCTTCTGCAAATTCAGGCACTTTTATCAAGAAATCGTTTCTGCAACTATTTAGTTACTCTCGAACTGGCGAGGAATGTTTCAAATTTCCAACTTTTGAATTAAAATGAATTTGTGCTCAAGACGAATGGATAATTTCACAGAAATGAAGAACAAGATAAGAAGAACATGATAAGCAATAAGAAACATATTTATTGCACATTGTTGAAAAGAAAATTAAGAACTCTGTATTCTGCCTATCCAGGTGTATTATAAACAATGTCACATCTGCTCTCTACAATCCTCAGTGTTAATACAATAAAACCTCGGTTTATCTTAGGTTCCAGTGTCAGTTTTATAAATATTTTTGTTTTTTATGTAAAAACTGGCAAAGAATATATTTCGCTTTAAAGCATATACTTTAATCCAGATGATTTCATACCATAGCTATTTTACGATAATTTCGATTTAACTGACACTGGCTTCAGTTAGTTGGTTACATCCGGATTTGACTGGATAAGATTATCTTAAACCTTAATTACTGTGCTTATCAATAGGTAGATTAAAATTAATTATCAAAGCACATTCCCAACTCGAATAACGAGGAAAAGGAAAAGAATTGCAGAAGCATCGCTATCTAATTTTCTATGCTGTTAATGGGAGCCACTTACAATGCCGTGTTAGAGCTTGGGGATTTTCCGATCCGCGTGACTTTGTCTGTTCTCCGCCACGTAGATATATTTGTACAATACCTACCAATTCCTACTTTTAACAACATTATACGATGCTTCTCACATCTTAGGTTGTATGACCGCCCGTAACATGTATCACTTATCTCTAAGACTAACGTATGTAACAAAAGTTTTGAAACTTTTTTAAGCTAGAGAAATATAATTAAACGATGCATTATCAAGTTGCCATTGGAAACAAAAATCTATGGATATCAGAATTTATGATAAGAATACAAATTTTGCAATTACATTGATCAAAATGTCTTACAAACTTGAAATCTGAATGACTATTTATCAGTTGGTTGGACGAATGCCTAAGCTCGAATTTGTCAACATCTTCAGTGACCAAAATGTGGTTACCGAACTATAAGAGAATGCCAACAAGGAATACCTTGTGTAAATATACATAAAAGTCAAGGCCCTAGCAGATGTCCATACGGGTTGTCAACAGAACGGTAAGAAAAGCTAAAGACAGCGTAAAAACATCAATTCGGTGGTTCGGTCGACAATTTCATGTTTCATACATGATTGTGCATGGAGAATTGCATCGTAATCCATAAACTCTCAAAAGACGTAAGTGCCCAAAATACACATGCTGCTAATGAAATAATATTTTGGCCAGACTTGGCTTTTTGCCATTCTGCGAGAACCACGAGAGATTGACTGAATCAGCACAATGTTCCATTTATACCAAAACATAACAACCCACCCAATATTCTTCAGGCAAGACATATCAAGGATTTTTGGGCTTTGTTAAGCAGAAAGGTGTACGACAATGGCTGGGATGCACAAAATAAAGAACTACTCCATCGCAGAATATTTCAAAAGATTATAAAATAGATGCAAACTCTGTACAACAGCTTATGCGACATGTGATGAAAAAATTGCGGGCCACTGAAAATATGGAACGCTTGCCATTATATAGTGCTGTCATTAATGTTATCTTAGATGTAAGATCAACATATTTTATGCGTTTTTTGAATAAAATTGAATTTGAATTAAATATACATACTCAAACTTTTTCTCAAAACTTTTGTTACATACGTTATTGCAGTTATTATACCTAATCTTAGTTAAATAATTAACAGTTTGCAAGTGAAGCTAAAATATCAGATTATTTCTTACCATTTAGGCTATACTCTTGAGAATACTTCAGAACTATAGACACTTTCAGAGATGCGATTTCATAAGAAATAAACGCTCTAGCTTAGACTGCAGGCTTAAAAATATCCTTAAAGTGGAAGATAGCAGAAATATTCACTGCGCAAAATCTTTTGTTTTTTTTCGCGACGTCACGAACAGATTGTAAATACATAAACGAAAAATAGAGTACCGTAATCTATATCTTACAATTAAATAAATGTATTGCATTTTTTACGTTTTAAAATAGATTAGCGCGAGATATTAAGAAATTGATTTCCGTATCATTTTGCTTTAGCATGTGGCCAGCGGTAACACAATTTTACAACGAAACAAAGACACATAGCGTTTTATATTTTAAAACTATTTCTAGTGTAATTTGCACTAGTAAAATATTCGCGGTTGAATTTAAAATTATATATATTCAGTGACCGCCAAAAAGTCGGCATCATATGGGTAAAATTTTTATTTTTGATTTTTCAAAAAAAACGTTTTACGGCAATAACTTGTGCTTGTCTAAAAGCGTATTTAGCCTCTATCATATATAACGAGTGATTTTTACTTATTTAGAAAATGGCGTTTTTCGAAATTGTGAAAATGCAAAAAGCGCTATTTTTCGGAAATCGAGTAAGATTTCAATAATATTTTTTTAGTGTGTGTTATTTTTAGCTTACTGAACAATCTCAAGGCTAGAAAACAACTACTTTTCTTTAACTTTAGCTAAAATCGATTTTTTTTGGTTTTTTAAATATTTTTCAAAATTTTACATACCAAAACTTAATTTTAAAATTCAAAGTTTTATGTGAAGACATAACTGGAAAAAATAATATAAAATGTTAATTACTCCTTTAAATTTTTTATTATTTACCAAAAAGTAATATGATGCTAGGCGCTTTTTAGGAGGAATATTTTTCAATGATAATCGATATCTATATAATGGCTTCTAAAAACTGTAATCTAGCCCTGTTAATGAATTACTGTTACAAAAATCCTGTAAATGTTCTGTTACAGTGGTCTACATGAGGAGATTTTTTAAAACATGTAAACTAGATAAAGACTAGATTAGAGTTTTTAAAAACCATTTAAATAAATATTAATTAATATTGAAAAATATTTATTCTTAACAGCTCCTTGCATCAAAAACGTAAAAATTATGCGGAGATATTACTTTTCGGTAAATAAAAAAAAATCTAAAGGAGTAGTTAACATTTGATATTATTTTTTTCCAATTATAAATCTTTAAAGTCTTCGCCTAAAAATGTGAATTTTAAAATTATTTAACTCTGCGGTGTTAGGCTACGTTTTTGTCGGAAAATAAAAAGCTAAAAACATTTAAAAATTACGTCTATTGAAAAGAAAAATCATACGTTATGGACATTTACATCAACCAAAGGATTCTCTGTTAACCTTTCTTACTCGTACATACATACATAATTCTGAGCCTTTCTACTGTAATGTGCAAGGTTTCGCGTCGATTGGTTGTCATTCTTCATTGGTTGGAGTTTTTCTGTACCACTTTTTCCATGTTTTTTCTATTTTGGGATTTTTGTCTCGTTGTGTTCCATTCTAATCCCCTCTGTTGCGCTGCCTTTCTCACCTCTTCTGTCCACGTCCTCCTCGGTCTTCCCACTCCGTTCTTTTCTTCTGGTCTTGCTTTAAAAGTCTGTATCATCAGTCGGTCTTCGTCCATTCTATAGACGTGTCCTCCTAACCATCCTAATTGTCTTTCTTGTATCACTTCTTCCACTGCCTTTACACCTAACTGATCCCTGTACGTTGCGTTCCTAATCCTTCTCTTGTTTTTTATTCTATTTTTCTCCAGAATCTCATTTCTGTGCTTGTCAGGCTATTTCGTTGCTCATCTGTGACCACCCACGATTCACTTCCGTATACTAGAGCCACTTCCACTTTGGTTTCTTTCGGTATTTCCGCTTTTCTCAAAAAGGTTTTTTTATAGCGTTGAAAGTCCTTCCTACAACGGCTGCACGCTCATTTAGCTCGTCATCTATCTTCCCGTTGTTACTGATATATGACCCTAGGTATTTGAATTTTTTCACTTGTTCGATTTCATTCCTTTCTACTGTAATGTTGTGGCTTCTTTCTTCTACTGCTATAACCATCGTCTTTGTCTTTTCTGTGTTAATTTTCTTGTTTGCTTTTTGCATTTCCCTATTGTATATGTTTATGTTTTCCTGTAGTGCTTTCTCTGTTCCTGCCAAAATCACCATGGCGTCTGCATATAGTAATTCGGACATTTGCACCTTTTCCATTCTCCACCTCCCTACGTTATAAAACCTTGTCTCCTTCTTACTCTCCTTAACTACTTCATCCATAATTAGTGTGAACAATAACGGGCTTAGTACACAATCTTGTTTTAAACTTCATTGTTGCCAATTCCTCTGATTCCTCGTTTCTGGTTCTCACTACATTTGTTGTCTTATGATACATTGTTTTGACCATCTCTATCTTCGTTGCGCTTGTACCTCTATTTTCTAATGTCTTCCATATGTCTTTTCTTCTAACTCGGTCGAAGACCTTACTAAGATCCATAAAGCATAGATGAACTTCCTTCCCCTTTGTTATTGTCCTTTCGTTGATTTGCCGCAGTATGAATAAGCTATCCTGTACTCCTCTTTCCTTTCTAAAGAAGCATTGACTGTCTTCTAATGTGTTTTCTAGTTTTTCTCTTATTTTTTCCCATATTCTCGCCCATAGCTTGCCCAGTATACTCAGTAAAGTGATCCCTCTGTAATTGTCACATTCTCTTATATCACCTTTTTTATACAGTGGAATTATTACACCCGTCTGCCAATCTTTTGGGGCTCTCTTTGTTTTTATCATGTTGTTAATCAGGCTTAATATCTTTTACCTTTCTGACCCCCCTATGTAATCGATTTGCGCTGCCTTTCATAGTTTTATCTTTTGTATTGCTTTCTCTAATTCCGTTTTGCTTATATATATATGCCTCCATCGTCGTTCGTTGTTGTGGTGCTTTGTTCATTTTCGCTGTTGCCTTCATTTTCTTCTTCTTCGCCGTTGTCCCCTAACACCTCATTGAAATGTTGCACCCATCTTTTCATTATGTCCTCTTCTTTTGTAAGTAATTCACCATCTTTATCTCTAATGTATTTTAATGTGCTGGTTCGTTTTTCCCTTAGTTGGTTTAGTGTACTGTAAAATAACTTATGATTTTCGTTAAAGTTGTCTTTCATTCTGTTTCCGAATTTCATCCATTCTTCTTGTTTTGCCCTATTTACCACATCGTTTACCTCCTTTATTTTGTTTTTATACTTTTTGTAGTCTTTCCTGGTCTTAGTCTGTAAGTGTATCTTCAAAATATTTTTCTTTTACATATATTACTTTTTCTTTTATTTCCTCTGCCCACCAAGCTATTTTCTTTATATCCTTATTAACTACTTTTGTTACTCCGCAGCTTTCTACTGCTGCTTCTAGTATGCTTTGCTTTAGGTAACTCTATTCTTCCTCTACGTCTCTTCCTCTTAGTTCTGTATTTAACTTCGCTTGTATTATTTCTTGATACTCTTTTCTCGTTACTTCTTCTTTCAGTCGATAACTTGTTACCGTGGTTACCGTTACTCTGGTGGTAAGGGGGCAGTAAGCAAGAGCGGCCGGCTTCTCAGCCAGAGGAGGGCGTGGGTCATATACGAGACTCAAAGCTTCAGCTAAAATTTAAAAAAAAATAATACGGGCGCCAGGTAGCAGGTGACCCAGCTCTTGGCTAATCGCACATAAAGGTACACGATAAGATGCGCTACCAAACACTTCCTGAAAAGAGGTACGGCAAGGGGGCATAAATAAAATTCACTGACCTAGGTAACAATTCAATATAATGAGCAAATAGTGTAACGAGGTTCCACAAATATTTTATACAACAACTAATACCGAGTAATCTACACAAAATCTCAATAGGGAGATCATATATCACAGTTTAATCAATACCATACAAAGCACAAGGCTAAACTCACCGCAAAACTGCCAATTACATTTATAAGGGCATAATGCGTAGTTGACAAGCAAGCCCAAATTAAATAAATAATTATAAACGGTATGTATCTGTTACAAATTAGAAGTATTAAAATAAGATACAAGATTGGTGTTAGATTTGGCCAAATGCACTACTGAATAAACACTTAGCAAAAGTTCGAAAGCATCTTGGCTTCGACACAGCTATTAAAATTAAAAGCAAAATTTAGATTGCACGTTGAATGTAACCGAACACCCAGTATGCAAGGCTTAGCCTTAGTTTAATTAATAATTAATTTATTTCGACGCTATCACGGGCCTACAAGATCTTGTTTTGGTTCCGTAAGGGCGAATTCGCGATATTGCAAGGCAAATTGCATTTACAACGGACGTGACGCGAGCATTATAATTTCTCTTGCACAACAGGGCGCAGATAGAGATATTATTCAACGGTGTAATAGGTGACATTTGAAAATGTAAAAAAAACGCTTTCATGCACTTGACTGCACAAATAACTTACAATACCGTCAAAAATTATTCCGAGGTCGGAGACCATACAATACCGGTAAAACATAGTCCGTACATATGACCTAAATATCGATCAAAAGAGCTACCGCTAAAATTTTGTTTACAATGCAGGATCAAATAAGGTTCCACAGGTGAGTTTACCGCTTAAGAATACACGTTAAAAACATTCATAAGTTTATCGAGCACATTGCAGCACCGTCAC
This sequence comes from Agriotes lineatus, assembly GCA_940337035.1. NCBI lineage: Eukaryota > Metazoa > Arthropoda > Insecta > Coleoptera > Elateridae > Agriotes > Agriotes lineatus. The sequence continues at coordinate 216,140 of CALNHX010001263.1, read as the reverse complement.
GCAATTGAGCTGAAGATTCGGGAGTTCGAAACGGATATAGTAATCTGACAGACCTTTGCGATGGGCTACGCTCTGGCTGCAGTGGCTGCACGCAGGGGCCGAAGGGCAATAAGGAGGTCAAAAGTGGGTGACCACCGAGTAGCTGTCGCAGGAGGTTTGCTGGTGCTATCCTGTCATGTAACGCAGGCCCGAAGGATCCACAGCCAGCGACTTCGACTAGCCACTGGCGGAGCAATGCTCGATTCGCCACCAAGTAGAAAGGGGGCTGCTGGCACGTTGCCAAGCGAAGGGAGTACTGCAGGTACGTAGCCACACGGCAATACTGTAGACATGTTCCCAGCGGGGAAAAGAAAAAAAACCGAAAGGACAACTAACAATAGAATCGAACTGAACGAACCTAGAAAAACCACATACCCGTTTCAGATCTTCACGGCTGAGTTTCGCCAAGGAAGTGGACCATGTGCTGCTAAAGCAAAATCCCCAAACAAAGTCTGGGCTAGGAGATCACCGCAAATAACATCCTCGGGGCCTAATCCAGACCACCTCTGAATCCAAAATTACACCAAAAGCGATTTCCTACACAGGATGCGCTTGAATAAATCCAATAAAGTTACGTCTCCAAGACGCGAATTTCAAAGCACCTGTCTTTAACAGCACAAAAATGGCGAATGCCAAAATGGTTTCCAAAACTGATAAAACCAAAAATCAAGTCTTGGGGGGGGTTCAGATATGCATAAAGTAAAGCCTACACACCAGGGGCTCTCAGACCTGTAATTCTTATCATATGGTTTACTTAGATTGGAATGTGACTTTCAGAAGATCTAAATGCTCAGTAATGCTGTAAGAAAAATTAAACTTGAAGGAAAATATGGCAAAAGTGAGTTTTAACCAAGATTAGGGCAAATAATTAGCTAAATAGTTGTAAATGACTTTTGAACCGTAACAAACTCTCCCCTCACTTAAAAATAGGTAAATTCCCCGAATTTACCGACGTAGAACCTATGCATGCACGATAATAAAACCTCAAAATTTTTCCAGATACACGAAAAGAACTATTGCGGATACCCAGCACATTCAAGCCAATGTCAACGAATTTAGAAGCGGATACGTAGCCAAAAAAAAGTACGTTAATGTCGGAAGACGAAAGGAAATAGGGAAATCACACAGGGTCTTAAAAGATTGATGGTTGAGAAAAGGAGTGAAGGGATAAACAGCTCTCCACATGAATGTCATGCAGAAAAGGACATCGGAACATCCGTCGCTGCTGGGTGGTAAAGGCGCGCCGGTGGATGAACCGATCCAGGCCCAAGTCTACACAACACCCACTGACACACTGTCCACCAAGAAGAGGAAAATGAAAGGTGAGAGTGGTGAAAAAAAAGGTGTAAGGGATTAAGGAGCTCTAGAAAAGAAGATAGCGGACGACACAGAAGAAGGATAGGAAGGATTGTCCGTTGTCACGTCAGTCAGTCATCGTAGGGTGGAATTAAGTGAACTACCAGAAATTTCAAAATTGGAAAAAGGCCGAAAAACGTTTGAAGTCATCACAGACAATGGGTACCAGGCGCGGGACCCTCGTAAGTAGGATGCACCGCGATCATAGGCAACCATCCTCTTTGACGACAAAAAAAAAATAACCCTACACCCTACTAGTTTAGGAAAAGTGGGCAGCCCAGGACCGACTGCACACTGAAACACTATCCTCCGTGACCGGATAGCGGAACACCGGAGATGAGACCTCAAAGGTGGCTCACTCCTGAATGAACGACAAGATGGAATGTCTCAGTCTACCTTACAAGTAAGGAATAGACGGAAAAGTAACCGACCGTTCAAGTCCCCAACCAACCTCCCAAAAGGACAAAAAGAAAACTTCCACGAAGCTTTCTACAACGCCAATTAAAAAAAACGAACGCAAGAAAATAACCTATAGCTACATTTGAAGACCAAAGATACGACAAACAAAAGCAGACCTAACAATAGACTACACCTCGTTAGGTGGTTGATCGCGATTGTCGTCATAATGAGGTTTAAGGTCTTTGGCGTGCCAAGTCCCACGCAGCAGATTACCTTCAGGAGTCTTGAGCTCATAAACCCATCTTGATAGTCGACGATGGATAATAAAAGGACCAACATATTTAGAAGCAAGCTTAGCTGAAAAGTGATTTGCAGCGTCAGAGAGGACATAGTTTCTGCGCCAGACAGATTGATTCACCTGATATTCAACAGGGCGACGTCTAAGAACATAATGTGTCTTTGATTTCTGATACGCTTTATCCAGGCGGCGACGTACGTCAGCATACAAGCGTTGGATTGCTTCAGAGCGATGGTTATTATTATTGGTGCGATCGAATCGAAATTCTGGCTCGACATTCGCATCCTGGTCATCAGCTTCTCCAGGTCGCCTTAGAATAATCTCTCGACCAAAGTTGATGAAGTATGACTTTGTCCAGTTACTTCGTGTTTAGCAGTTCTGATGGCACACGCCACATGAGGTAAATACTTGTCCCATTCGCGTTGGTTATCTTGAACGTAAGCTGTCAACATAGTCTTCAGGACACGATTTATACGTTCGGTAGGGTTTGCTTGTGGATGGTAGTAAGCAGTAAACGACATTTTACAATTGTAGGTGTTCATGAGGGTAGTAAACTCACGACTGCGAAATTGCACACCATTGTCGCAGATTATTCGACGAGGTGCACCGTACATGAGGAACACATCTTCTTCAAGATGTTGGACTATGTTAGAAGCGGTAGCTGAGCGTAATGGGAAGAATAAAGGAAACTTGCTAAAGCAATCAGCGACGACAAGTATATAGGCATAGCCTTTCTTGGATCGAGGTAAGGGGCCAACAATGTCAGTGCAAATGACTTCCCATGGTTTGTTTATAATAGAATGACCACCCATGAAACCGACAGGAGGTCGTTGTTCAGGCTTGGTTCTTCCACAAGTGTTACAGCGGCGTATGTAAGCGGCGACGTCAGCGCGCATTTTAGGCAGTAGTAATGTTGTGTTATACGATTTAAAGTTTTAGAAACACCAGCGTGTCCAGCGGTGGGCAGATCGTGATTTTGGCAAATCAAGTCTTTACGCCTTTCCTTCGGAACTACCAATCTCCATTCTTCATGGTCTGCCCGTAAATCCGAATAAGTGATGTTGATATGCTTATAAAGCTTGCCGCCTTCAAGGCGCCACAAGGGGAAGCGACGAGGATTATCTTGCACATTATTCCGCATGCGAATGTACCAGCGGTCTTTAACGGCTTCGTTAATAATGGGTTGGTCTCCTATAGCATCAACTACGGGTACGGCGCGAGACAATGTATCAGGTACAACATGGTCTTTACCCTTACGGTGAATGATATCAAAGTCGTATTGTTGCAGACGCACTGCCCAACGAGCAATTCGGCCAGTAGGATCTTTGATGTTGTTCAGCCATTTTAAGCTGTAGTGGTCCGTGATCACAGTGAAGTTCGTTCCCTCGATGTATGGTCGAAGTTTTTCAATCGCGAAAAGAACTGCCAGGCATTCGCGTTCTGTGGTGCTGAAGTTCCTCTCATTTTTGGTTAAGGAGCGGCTGATGTAGCATATGACTTTCTCACCATCTTCTTGGTTTTGGGTAAGAACGGCACCAAGACCATAAGCGGAGGCGTCTGTTTGAATCAAGAATGGTAAACTGAAATTAGGGCACGCAAGTATAGGTGCAGAGACTAGATGTTCCTTAATTGAGCGAAATGCGTTTTCACAGTCTGGGGTCCAATTAAATTTGGCGTTCTTTCGAAGCAACGAGGTTAAAGGAGCTAGCAATGTAGAGAAATTTGGTACGAAGCGTCGGTACCATGATGCCATGCCCACTATGCGGCGGATCTCGGAAACACAAGTTGGAGTGGGTATTTCAATAATAGCCCGAACTTTATCGGGGTCGACTAACAGACCTCTGGAGTTAACTACGTAACCAAGGTAGCGAAGTTCAGGTTTACAGAAATGACATTTCTCTTTGCTTAAGGTTAAGCCAGCATCGGAAAGGCGTTTAACGACTTCCCGTAAGACGTCTAAATGTTGCTCGAAAGTCTGCGTACAAATAATTACGTCGTCGAGGTAGGTGAAGACAAAAGGTTCTAGGTCAGCCCCTATCACACGGTCTATCAACCGTTGCCAAGTGGCCGCGGCCGTATGAAGGCCGAAAGGTAGGCGACAAAATTGAAACAAGCCTCGGTTAAGCACTGTAAAGGCAGTATATTCCCGAGAGGACTCGGCAACTGGTATCTGCCAATAAGCGGACTTGATATCTAAGGTTGTAAGATAACGTGCGTCTCTAAGTTTGTCGAGGGTGCTACTAATATAAGGAAGGGGGTAAGCGTCAGGCTGACTAACCTTATTCAACTTGCGATAATCAACACAGAACCTATAGGTATTATCGCGCTTTTTAACCATGAGGATCGGAAACGACCAAGCAGAGGTAGAACGTTCCACAATGCCATCTTGAAGCATTCTGTCTAACTCCTTATCGACATGCTGTTGAAGGGCCGGAGAAATGGGGTAGTAACGCTGTTTTATAGGAGGCGACTGCGTTTTAATCTCGTGTTGGACCAGGTGAGTACAACCAATTTTATCACCCATAGCCGTGAAAGTACTATCAATAAACTCTTGCAGCTGAAGGCTCTGTTCACTCGAAAGATGTTCAACAGATTGAATGGCATCGACAGATATGTTAGGATTGTCTACGGCAAAACTCCATTCATCTCGGCGAAGGTTAGGTATAATGTTCATCTTGCGCCAGAAATCAATACCTAAGATAAGTGAATGAGGTAACGAAGGAACAACTAAAACGTCCATGACACAGATTCTATCTCGGAGAGTTATAGGAGTGATAGCAGTACCTATACTAAGGCATTCGTCACCATTGGCAACTACACAAGAAGAAAGGCGTTTAGTGTCGAGACGGCAATAGCCCTGTAGCATCTCCCAGCCTTGTTTACCTAAAAGAGTTCGAGAAGCTCCGGAATCTAAAAGACCTAGAATGGCATTTCCAAAGATAGAAACCTTAAGGTAGGGTCTTTGATCTTTATCAGCATGACTAAGTATAAAGTCGAGTACGGCTTGATGTTTGAAATTAGAACTTCCAGACTTTTTATTCGGATCAACAATCGGTTCGTTGGCCTTGTTGTGCTTGCAGCGTGCTAATCGGCCTCTTAACGACGCTGGACGGCGTTTTCCGAACACGACGGGCATGTCCTAGTTGTATAATCTGGTTTTCCACATCTGTAGCAATGTATTCTTTTGGACTGAGGGCAATCAACAGATCGATGGTTGAGTTGATTGCAATTCCAGCAAACCATAGATTTAACAGCATCAATTTGAGTTGGACCGGCACAAGTTGAAGGAGTGGAAACAGTAGCTGAATTTTCCACAGAGGCTATATTAAATTTCGAATGAGATCGACGGTACGCTAAGTCTGGTTCCAACGAATTCTTTCCATTAGTTGGAGGATTTCGAAAGCGTGAGGTTCGTACTTGAGTGTCTTCGATTATCTTGCATGTACGAGTGAGATCTGAGATAGTGATTACAACTTGTAAGGCGAGTTGAGATTGAAGATAAGGTTGCAGGTTTCTTCTTATCAAAGTGAGACGTGTGGTTTCCAACGGCACTGAAGGTAGGCGTCGGAAAAGATTTTCCATGACCGCGATGTAGACGGACACTGGCTCATCAACACCCTGGGTACGGTGTCTTATCTCATCCCATAAAGTTGCTTCGTATTCACACGGCAAGAAGGTTTCTCGAAGAGCTTTGGTCAGGTCATCCCAACTACGAATGGTATCACGAATAGATCTGTACCAGATTAAGGCGTTGCCAGTAAAAAGTTCTACGGCTGCAGTAAACAGATGCTCTTTAGGTACTCCTCTAGCCACTCGGAGTTCTTCAATACGTTCCAAGAAGCTTGATACGCCACTTTCACCATCATATTGTATCTTCCATTTATTGACAGGAATAAAATTATGTTCAGACGATGCACGACTCGATGTAACCATACCAGTGCTATGAAAAAGTGAAGTGAAGTTTACGTTGGAGCTACGCCTAGGTTCAACGTCTGGTGGAGATGGTTGTTCCTGATAATCGTGATAAGTATCGGGAGCTCGAGGTAGAGAGGTAGCAACATCAGGTTCATCTAATGAAATTAAATCTTGATCTCGTTGATCTTCAATCTTGCTTTCAAGATCGTCAAGTAATTGAAGGCATTGATTCACTGCTTCATTTTTCAGATTAGCCAAAGATTCGATAGAAGCGATTCTCTCAAGGCGGCCATACACATGTAGGAGACGAGTATGTAATCTTTTAAAGTTGTTATCCTTTGCGGTGGAAAAACAAATGCCGACTTCTGCAGTAAGGATTGCTAATTTAGCTGTGCATGCTTCCAATTCTTGAGCATTATCAATGTGGACTTCGGGGAAACTAACGTTGCCACTGCGTTCCATTCTAAGTCGAGACCTAAGTAATTTGCGTTTTTTCCATGACATTACCTTGGCAAGAAATACCCCTAACTAATAATTCATAATCGAGTTCATCGACAAGTAGGCGATCAACGTCCACCTTCGGGTATTCAAAAGAGCGAGAAAAAAAGGGAAGAAAAATAATCTGACAGCTAACAGCTAACACTACTATTCAAAACTAATTGAAGAGTGGAAGTACCAAAGGTGTTAAGTGCCAAATTTGATAAAATTTAGTTTTTGCATTAGAAAGGTTCCATGTGCCATGCCGCATGTCCTACCAAAAGTGCTAAGTGCCATTCGTTACACAAAGGTTGAAATTAAATATCACAGATTGAGCTGTGTGTATGTTACAGGCCTACTTTGGTACTGTTATTGTTCAAATTCTCGAAAGTATGGTTTTGGCACTTAGCCCCTTTGGTACTTCCACTCTTCAATTAATGTGTTGTATAAACACTAAATTACTACAACTATCAAAATCTATTATTAGAATATTAGCCTATCACTAACCCTGCAAAAAAAATCATCAGCAAGTAGCTAAACGATATCGCAGGATACCCAATTATCTAAATTACATGTACCTGGAAACTCATGCAACCCAATAAATCTATCTAACTAACATGCAGTATAAACACCATACCACCAAGACTAATTCTAAATGTATAAATAAATATATCGAGAGCACAACTAAGGGGAACAAATTTGCTCAAATAACGGAAATCGAAACCAGGGGAAAATTTATCGAAATCAAGTGAACTTTAGTCAAGCGAAAATGAAGTCAGATCAGGCAAAATCGGGCTCCACGACAGGGTGCCAATTAACCTCTTGTTACCGTGGTTACCGTTACTCTGGTGGTAAGGGGGCAGTAAGCAAGAGCGGCCGGCTTCTCAGCCAGAGGAGGGCGTGGGTCATATACGAGACTCAAAGCTTCAGCTAAAATTAAAAAAAAAAAAATACGGGCGCCAGGTAGCAGGTGACCCAGCTCTTGGCTAATCGCACATAAAGGTACACGATAAGATGCGCTACCAAACACTTCCTGAAAAGAGATACGGCAAGGGGGCATAAATAAAATTCACTGACCTAGTAACGATTCAATATAATGAGCAAATAGTGTAACGAGGTTCCACAAATATTTTATACAACAACTAATACCGAGTAATCTACACAAAATCTCAATAGGGATCATATATCACAGTTTAATCAATACCATACAAAGCACAAGGCTAAACTCACCGCAAAACTGCCAATTACATTTATAAGGGCATAATGCGTAGTTGACAAGCAAGCCCAAATTAAATAAATAATTATAAACGGTATGTATCTGTTACAAATTAGAAGTATTAAAATAGGATACAAAATTGGTGTTAGATTTGGCCAAATGCACTACTGAATAAACACTTAGCAAAAGTTCGAAAGCATCTTGGCTTCGACACAGCTATTAAAATTAAAAGCAAAATTTAGATTGCACGTTGAATGTAACCGAACACCCAGTATGCAAGGCTTAGCCTTAGTTTAATTAATAATTAATTTATTTCGACGCTATCACGGGCCTACAAGATTTTGCTTTGGTTCCGTAAGGGCGAATTCGCGATATTGCAAGGCAAATTGCATTTACAACGGACGTGACGCGAGCATTATAATTTCTCTTGCACAACAGGGCGCAGATAGAGATATTATTCAACGGTGTAATAGGTGACATTTGAAAATGTAAAAAAAATGCTTTCATGCACTTGACTGCACAACTAACTTACAATACCGTCAAAAATTATTCCGAGGTCGGAGACCATACAATACCGGTAAAACATAGTCCGTACATATGACCTAAATATCGATCAAAAGAGCTACCGCTAAAATTTTGTTTACAATGCAGGATCAAATAAGGTTCCACAGGTGAGTTTACCGCTTAAGAATACACGTTAAAAACATTCATAAGTTTATCGAGCACATTGCAGCCACCGTCACGCAATTGAGCTGAAGATTCGGAGTTCGAAACGGATATAGTAATCTGACAGACCTTTGCGATGGGCTACGCTCTGGCTGCAGAGGCTGCATGCAGGGGCCGAAGGGCAATGAGGAGGTCAAAAGTGGGTGACCACCGAGTAGCTGTCGCAGGAGGTTTGCTGGTGCTATCCTGTCATGTAACGCAGGCCCGAAGGATCCACAGCCAGCGACTTCGACTGGCCACTGGCGGAGCAATGCTCGATTCGCCACCAAGTAGAAAGGGGGCTGCTGGCACGTTGCCAAGCGAAGGGAGTACTGCAGGTACGTAGCCACACGGCAATACTGTAGATATGTTCCAGCGGGGAAAAGAAAAAAAGCTGAAAGGACAACTAACAATAGAATCGAACTGAACGACCCTAGAAAAACCACATACCCGTTTCAGATCTTCACGGCTGAGTTCGCCAAGGAAGTGGACCATGTGCTGCTAAAGCAAAATCCCCAAACAAAGTCTGGGCTAGGAGATCACCGCAAATAACATTCTCGGGGCCTAATCCAGACCACCTCGGAATCCAAAATTACACCAAAAGCGATTTCCTACACAGGATGCGCTTGAATAAATCCAATAAAGTTCAAAGCACCTGTCTTTAACAGCACAAAAATGGCGAATGCCAAAATGGTTTCCAAAACTGATAAAACCAAAAATCAAGTCTTGGGGGGGGGGGGGTTCAGATATGCATAAAGTGAAGCCTACACACCAGGGGCTCTCAGACCTGTAATTCTTATCATATGGTTTACTTAGATTGGAATGTGACTTTAAGAAGATCTAAATGCTCAGTAATGCTGTAAGAAAAATTAAACTTGAAAGAAAATATGGCAAAAGTTAGTTTTAACCAAGATTAGGGCAAATAATTAGCTAAATAGTTGTAAATGACTTTTGAACCGTAACAAACTTCTAATGCTTTCCTTTATTACTTTTCTTATTTTTGTTGTGCCTCTCTTTCTATTTTCATGTCCGACCTTACTAGGTAATGGTCGCTGCCAATTTCCCGTCCTCTTTCAGAATTACGTATTTTATTCGGCTGCTGTCTTCTTTTCCTACTAGAAAGTTGTCTATGATTGAATTCTCTAGTCTTGAGCGAACTTCTTGTGTGTATTTGTGAACCTCTTTGTGTTGAAATTTCGAATTTGTTATTACTAGATCGTTTCAATACATAACTCGATTATTCTGTTTTCGTTGTTGTTTCTTGTTATTTCTCCGTGTATCCCTAGGTGTCTTTCTATTCCTTTGTTGTCTTTTCATACCCTTCCGTTTAAGTCTCCCATTATGATGATATTGGCCCGCTTACGTCTATTTCTTTTTGTAAGTTCCCAGAATATATCATTTTCTTCCTTCGCCGCGTTTCATTCAGTCCGTATGCTACTATTATTGTCCATGTTGTTGCCTCTATTTTACGCCAACTGTTAACAACCTTGCGTTTACGAATTTTTCCTTTACTATATTTTCTATTTTTCCGGTCTTATTATCAGACCCACTCCTTCACTTCCTCTTTTTGTTTGTTCGATTCCCGACCAGAGAAACCAAGTTTGTTAACAGAACCTATAACTTTCTGACCTATATCCCGTGCCCGGATCATGGATATGATGGGATTTTTTATTTACACGTCGCCCGCGAATACATTTAATGAATCGAAAATGGTTATGCTGAATTTTGGAAACCGCTGGGCCTCCTCCTCGATTGGTTGTTGCTGGTTTGCACTTATCACATAGTAAATTTAGGCACATAGTTAAATTTGTACGCAAAGTGCTGCAAGGCATCGGCTAATGAGAGCGGATTGCGAACCGGGAAAGACTGCCGGAGCCATCGCCGCGCGCCCCGACGAAATTTCGACATTGTCCTCTCGCTTCGAGCCGTCGGTTCTTCGAGAATAATCGTCTTGCAAAATTCGCCGTTTGCACCTCGCCCGCAAAAACTTACGTAGACATGTCCCACCAAACTCGTTGCAACCCAAAATGAAACTTCGCGGTTCTCAGTCGGTTTCTCTGAAATGAGTTTCTAGCTAACTAAAGATTGAATTTCTTGACTTCCTTCACGTGCCGTCAGCTGCAATATTTTGATTTGCTTTATTTCATGGAACATATTGTAATTGTTAGCACCGGATGCAATTCAATATTAGGTTGCTACATCATTGTAAACTTTTGCGTTCTAATAATATGAATTATGCTTGCTTGCCAGTACGTATCTATTGCTTCCTTACAATTTCTATTATGAATTTTAATTTTGAACAATTTAGAAACTACTACGGGGTTTCCTATAAGAGCAAATTTTTGCGGTTGGTTACAATTAAGTATCTTGGTATGGGAAATTTGAAAAATATTTTAAAATTGAAAAATATTATTTAGTCAAAGCTAAGAAAGGTCGTTGTTTTTTAGCCTTGAGAGTGTCCAGTTAGCAAAAACTAACACCTAAAAAAATCTCATTGAAGTCTTACTTAATTTCGAAATATAGCATATTTTGTATTTTGACAATTTCGAAAAACGCCATTTTCTAAATAAGCAAAAATCACTCGGTATATATAATAAAAGCTAAATAGGTTTTTAGACAAGCACAAATTATTGTCGTAAAAAGCTTTTTTGAAAAATAAAAAATATAAAATTTTCCCATATGATGCCGACTTTTTGGCGATCACTACGATAATGTCCTTGGGAGTTTACTGTGCTGGTGAGTGGAACTACATTTTTCAACTCAGGTCTATGGGTCGTTGTTCGTTTACCCTTCTTATCGGTAATTGATCTAGAAGGTGTTCAGCGAAATTGTGTTCATGTCTAGCTAGTTTTTGGGATAAGCCAAGAAGACAAGGATAAACATCATACAACGCGCTCTGGTGAATGAATCTTGATCTGTTAGCAGCTAGATAATGTCCGTTATGCTCTTAGGTTTTAATCGACATCAAATGATACTTTATGTGCTTTCCGATGGTGCTTTTACATTGTCATGTGGGAAATACAGTGAAATCAACGTTCATATCAAAGGCTTAAGATTTTCAGAAGAATGGAGTAAAAAACTCTGAAAACGAATTAATAATAATTAATTTAACCAAGTGGCGAGAGCAGTATGAGAAGGATCTAAAAGGGAAATGTCGGAATATACTACTCTATCTCAAAGGCCATTTGTATTAGGAGAGATATACTTTGAAGTACCCCCAGCTATTATAGATAAAGTAAAGTAACGTTCAGTGCGCTTCATTCCACACGTGGGAATATGGCCTTGAAATTCAGCGAGTCAGAGTCGCCGAAATATCTCTTTTCGAAACCCAGTCATCTGGGTGATGTGGTTAGCATTACGCCTTCGACAACTGTCTTATTTTGCCTACTTCCACAACAGTGATTTCGGTACCCAATTGTTAAAGCCCGCCAGTGCCAGATGTGGGAATTAAACCTGGCACCGTAGGCACCGTAGTCGAGCTCCATAACCGCTCGACCACGCTGGCGATGAATTATAGATAACACTGTAAGTTAAAAACGGTAGTACAGTGGCCCTAAAGGAGCACCTGCGGAACATCTAAAGTATGGATTATATCATTGACCAAATATATCAACGGTGAATATATGCCTAACTTCTGGACAATGTCATAGATCACACCTATCATCAAGAGAGACAGAAAATACTGCTTCAGTAACTACCGTTGTATATGTATCTGTGACCAGTTCATTTTTAGACTTTGTGGTAAGGTCCTCAAAAATATAGTAGAAATAGAATATGGCCCTTTGGATGAAGATTGAGGATTAAGAGCACGCTGCTCATGAATTGAAAACATATTCTTCCTGGCCCAAATAATTGGAAAAACTGGCTAGAAACAACGCACAAACGCATCTTCTTTTTGGATATTTGTGATTTACGACACTGTTGAGGCCAAAAAACTTTTTAAAGTTATTACAAAACATCTATTAATGCTACATCAAACGATTTTATACAAATGCCATTTCCAAGAACAAAGTTAGCCAGTCGCTGTCAGAATAGTTTGCCATATCAAAAGGACTACGACGGGAGTGTTGTCTATCACCAATATCTTTCAAAATTTATCTGGATCACGCATTACTCTAATTACGTAAACATGTAGGGGTACAAAAGAATCCAGTGCTTGAGAACAACAAAAAATAGAGGTCTATGATGAATAAGTGTACTTGGGTGTTGAAATAGATAGTAATAGGAGGTGCGAAAATAAAATGTAAGACCTATAGTTACATCCAATATTCCGATTAAAGAACATTACGGCCAACAGAAAGCATTTGCTCGACAATATCGTGGTGGAAAGTATTATACTCTGTACATCTAAAGTTTGGCAGCTGAATGAGCAACAAAAAAAAAACGTCTGGCCATAGGGATGGACGTCTGTCGTAGATCCGCTAGAGTTTTTCGATTAGCTCGTATTAAGAATGAAAGGGTAAGGGAAATAATGGATGCAAAAGTAGAAATACTGGCAGGGTTATGTAGAACGAATGCCGTAAGAGAGAATTTTTAAGAAAATCCAAGCGACACGTACAAACGAGAACGAACAACATTTTCATTGTGCAGGGCATTCAGACAGCTATGTGTGAACCAAATCTGAATGCTGGGGATTCGTACAGGTGTAAAGGGCGATCGGAAACCGGAGCGCATCGAAGAACACTATAAAACTCGGTATATAAAGCGTGTTCATTAATATAATCGTTTAGGATTGGCTATGATTTACTAATTTACTTAACGTATGTGTGGCTTTAGTGCACCTACTCTCAGTTGTCATGTTATCTGTTTCATCATTTTCGAATTCTTAATTAAGAGAAGACATGCGGTTTTTCAGTCGTGGACAACCCCATACGGTTTCATTAATGAACATCCCTCTCTCAAATGTCTTACTTCAATAGTAGTGATAATCGCATCATTCTATTGATCTTGATCAGAGGTTAATTACGTACAAACCAATATTTTTAGAGGAGCCTAATGTAATTACAATGACTCTTAGGGTAGGACATAGATTCGTGTTCTTTTTTGACAAACATATGGTTTGTCAGAAAATATATTACGCAACCAATAATTAAACAAAAGTAGAAGTTTTCTCTTAAGCCTCGCAAGAAGGTATCAGGCATAATATGAGATTTAAGTCAGTTTGAAAATTGTCCGCCGCTACTGCATTTGACTCGCACGAAGATGGGGTTCGCATTTCCCGAAGTTATCCGCAACCAAGCTAGAAAAAGGGCGTGTGAATTTCAGTGTGACTGCGTATTCTAGCAACCATTTTGATAACCTTATCGACCATCATTGAAATATTTTGACTGTCATTTAACAATTTCCAGGCACAGCCAACAAGTCCGAAGTTTCAAATTCTGTCTTGTTGTTGTAACGTTGAACTTCGTTTCGACCTCTAGTCGGATATTTGGAGAATTTCTATCGTCCCGTCATCGTAACTTCCCGTTCGGCGACGGTGTGAGTCGACGTAGTCTCAAAAATCAGCTCCTCAAGCCGCCCGAATGCCGACGCTGAGTTACCGCTGTCCATTCTTTATTCTCCGAGCCCGCATAGGTTGTGTAAAATTCAGGAGATAAACCGGTTTGATGGCACCGAAGTTTTGAGCATATCCCCGTTGTAACTGTTGGAAACGCTTGTAACAAACTGTCATTAGCTTGTCGTCGTGCTACCAATACTTTCTTCCCTACACAGCTTCAAGCTTTCTTATATAGCGCAGCGTGCCATCAATACATTTACGAGATGCGTGTTATCTCGATATCGTTCTCGAATTTAATACTGTGTACCTTATTTGTGAAGCGGAATGCAGTTACCGGAATGTTTAAAGTAATATAAACATTTTAGCTGAGAATTGAGTATATTTCTGTAGCAGTGGGAATTTCTTTCTGATGGGAGCCCCCACATCATTCCAGCAAACACATCAGGTGGCACCTAACAAATTACTCGAATTTGTTCCAGTATCCTTAAAGTATCATTTGTTTTGACTATTTCCTTCCAGCATAAATCCTCCTTTCCAGTGAGCTGTTTTCACCCGTAAAAAGCATTAAGGAAACAGTTTCGTTTCTAATCTTTTCGGCTCTATCATCAATCCCTCTGCAATTTACCTATATTTGATGTTTTAAATGTGTCGTTTTTGGGCGATTCTAGGCGAAAATATAAGCAAAAACCAGGAAGAGGAGAAAGAGATAATGGTAGTATGGGCGGTGTACAAAGATTAATAGAAAAATGTCAGACGTTGTCACTGAAAGCTACGAGTGTTAACAAACGTGGCATTAAACAACGAGGCAGCTATAAAGTATTTGATTCAAAAGTATAATTTCCAAAGCTTGAAAACAACAATGTACTTTTTATATACCAATATGAAATGATATGTGGAGGAAAATGATACTAAACCTGTCTGAGAAGTGCTAAGTGATAAATCCATGAAATTTTTTTATGCATTAAAAATGCAAACAAAAACAAAGGACGATACATACACACTTTAGAACAGAAAAATTACAAGTAGTAAGCACGTGTCAAAAATAGTATACGAAAAACTCTCTTACCTTTTTAATAAATATCTTGTATGCATGAACGAACCATCAAAAGACTGAAAGGAAAGATTTCTATCTAACACTTACAATTGAAAATAAAATTATTATTGACTAAGACCATCGGTATGTATTTAATATCCTATAACCTTGAAAACATAAAGGTCGCTCTACTTCAGAAACTTTTTGAAGTACTAGAAGAAAAAGTCGCAGCTGTTAGGAAGAATTAGGAGAGAAGCACGGTGAAGCCTGCCAGAACTTATAGTAACTCCGATACCTATTCAGATCATTTCGTAATACTGATAGAAATGGAACAGAATAGACCCTAGCTACACTACGGTTGTGCCTTTAAATGTGCAAAACTTTCAAATATTGATTTTAATTAGGTATTTTTATTAGAAATTGCCCTCTTTTGTATAATAGTGTCAATAGTTACTTTTTGAAATAGCTCCTGAAAACTTTACATGGGTGGGTTCTTTTATCTAGTTACTTGTTTCTGAAAAATTGATTTTTTAATATTTCAAATGTGATTTGTCTTATAAGTCACAACTTATGTCAACCAAATGTCAAAACAGTTTTAAAATTCTAATGACAAATGCCCAATCTTTTGGATGGTACAAAATAATATTAAATAACACAGTAAGTTCTTGTCTCTTAATTAATTTCACCTTTTTAATGTCTTTATTTATTTTCTAGTTAGGATTTGATGAGAAATCACCGACCTTGCATATTTTCCTTGTTAAGAACAATTTCCCAAAGCAATTACTTTAGCTCAAATCCTAACATTTTCACGAGTCATTCAAGGTAAATTCGTAATTTAGCGGTAATGTTACCAAACCTTCATTCTGCAGATATTTATTTCCGCGTAGTCCAGTTCAAATATTAACGCATTGCCGATTTAGGTTTATTTTGGCGTAGGCTACAATTCAAACTTTGTTCCCTTCTGTCCGTAAAGCAGTCTTAGGTTACCGAATTCCTTGCACCTATTTGTTGTTGCACAAGCCTGCCTTAAAAAGTTTATGAATACTGCCGTACAGTCCTATTAGGCGAGTTTCATTTATGAAAGTATCCTTTGTTCTTTTGCGAGCAAAACAAGCTCCAGCTTACCAATTTCTACGTATTCGTTATCTTCAAGGTTTCCTGCAAGTCTCGTATAAACTGCCGAGTCAGTTCCGCACCACCTCTCGCTCTTTATTTAAGTCAGATAAGGACGGAGCGTAGTCACGCGCTTGCGTCAACTGCAGTTGAACTTTGCGAATGCAGCTTAGCTTCACTTCCCGCCGAGTCTTGGACTACAACAGGCGAGTATCCAGTTCACCTTCCCGCGGTTTTGCTTTAGGCGGCCGCGGGGTTCAGTTAAAAGTGTATAGTTTCGCTTCCGCTACCGCTTCCCAATTAATGTATGTGCTTTTGTTCTTCTTTGATGCCGTTGCGAGCCCTAAAATGTGCCGCCTTACTGTGTCTCGAACTGCACGCGTTGTGTGTTTAAGGGTTGTTGCTAATTGTCGTGAGTACCGCATAATATTGTAAGCCTGGACTTTCCCATTTATCGTAAAGTGGCAGATTTAAACACGTCTTCGGACGGATTAGTGTCGTGGGGATTCCATTACAAAGGTTTACTCGTCCATCGAAGTTCTTGTCGTTTCGAAATCTGCCGTATCGCCTCAAGAATTCTCCCGTTCTCCCGCATGGGGATATCAGGTTACTTCAACCCGCAGCTCGTACCGCTGCCGTACAGTTCCTTCAGGGATTTTCAGGTTACCGTCATCAGCACATTCTTGGAGGCTATCGCTGTCTCAGGAACCCCTTTTCGTTCGAGAGCATCGCCAAGAGCGCCGCAAAACACCCCAAGTCGAGAACTCCCGGCACCGCTGCATCAACAACATAGTTGCTTGGAGCCTTATCGATGAATTAAGGTATTGTAACCGTAGTTTTATACAGTGTGTTGAGCATATTTCAGTGGCGGGCAAAGTTTCGGATCTCTCAACCTATCGTGCATGTTATTTGCGGGCCGTGTACTAATCGCACAAGCCATTCTTTATTTTGAAATATAAGCCTTCAGCATAAGCTGAATGGGAGCCTGGCTCCTGGAATTGTTGTAGGCCATTGGGCTAATTTAAGTAAGCTTATTCCGAGATCTAGGCGACCAGCATCTTAGCAGACATGCCGCTTCCTTGACATTTAGCCATTATTGTGTTGTAAGACCGTTTACTAACCTAGAATATTTAGCACTTGTTACTTGATCAAAATGCCTTCGGGCTTGTATATATTTTGGTAATAGATTGCCCATTTTTAAGTTACGTATTGCCTTTTTACTTCAAATAGATGTGTATTTGTTATAACTAACGAGAATTGAGGTTCTTGTTGCGTTGTGTATGTATCCTTTGTACAGGGCCCAAGCAACTGGAGAAAAGACACCAGAAAGGTAGGTGTAAACGCCTGTGCCGTGGGAGCGCCTCTTGGAGTACGACACGACGCTACTGCGATTGATTTTCGGCTTTTGGCCAGTCATCAGTTAACGATAAAACATAACACCGTCAAAGGCCGTGGCGCCTTTCAATTAATCTTTACATCTTTTTCACCCATCACCCCGTTCGTGGTATCTCGCCCTGAACTGTACCCTATAGTGTGAACCCCCCTCCCGACCGAGTTTTCTAGCCGAGGCATTTGGGCTGGAGGGTGCACGCCGGGGCGAGCCCTATTGCGAACAATCGTTAGGGGTCGTAATGAGCAATTAATCCTGTAACAGCTTCACACAACGTTCAAGACAGCAACCTATTCTTGATCTGCAACTTGACCCTTCAGCTTCCTGCAATGCACTGCTCACAGACAGACCACCAGTCCCAAGACGTCCAATATTAGCAAACTACCATTTCTTGACAACAACCAGCCAACAGAATAAACCTCAACTTCCTCCTACTACAGTAACTACTTCCTGGAAAACACCTTCTCGCTCCGATGACACCCTTTTGGAAGCACCACAAAACAGCAAATAAATTGACGTAATCCCATTTTGATTTGTTATATGTCAAATGTATTGTCCTAAATAAAGCGGTCCCAATATGACTCCTCAATTATTCACTTGTATACAATTCTTCTATCCATTAGGTTTTACCATATACCAATTATCCCCTTTAATTAATTCTGCGCTTCTCTTAATTATTTCTTAATATTTCATTTTTTATTCAACACGAAGATTTAGATTTTACCCTTTTTATATTAGCCATACATTTTCTCAATAAAACAGGATTATATTCATTATTTCAATTAGACCAAAATCGTTTTTCTACATACTTGTTAGTTTGTTATTTTTCAATAATTGGAAACAAATTTCTGAACTACTACATTTTCCTTATTTATGCCTTCCAGTCTTATCTATTTTGATTTAAACCTATTAAATATTTATTATTTCAAAATAACAGTTGTCATTGATTTTCAAACTGTATTTCATCAAATTTTATTTTATTTTCAATTCACCTGTAATTTTCAAATAGCTATGTTTCAGACACATATCTACCTTATCTCCAAATAAATCCGAACCATTTTCATCTCATTGTAATATCCCAATTTTAAAAATTTTTAATTCAAACCATATTAAGCTTGTATCATAACAGTATAAATAGAACCTTGTATTTTCTCTGTATCACTTACTAAAAAAAGTGGGAAAGGAGATCTTGTATTTAAAGATACAGACATGACATACGACAGCGTTGCGAGAATTAAACTGACGCCCTGAGTGCAGTGGCACCAGTACTCTCCAGATAAGGTTTATTAAAAAATATATAAATAACAGGCGCGTTCCGCAAAAGAGAATACGCACGTGGAAAAGGACTCAGACTGGAACCAGTAGATAAATGGAAAAAGCATTGTGCACTCAGGTATGGGCATGCCAATAAACAGTCAACCATGTCCTTATTTTACCGAGGACCCGGTATCAATGGCGCATAATTAATCCTATCTAGGGTTCACGACCAGAAGATTATAAGGAGATGAAAAAAATGAACATCCTGCATTTAATTCCGACAGTAAATATAATAATGATTAATGACGATTATGATTAATCAAGTAGATAGTTTTAAGCAGATTAAGAGACGATTACACCAGAAATTAATAGAACCGGTCCTGTGCTACGACTGCTAAGTATGGTCAGTTAAAGAAGCAACGAAAGGAAACCTTGAAGCAGTTGAAATTGACAATTTACTTCGTAGTCCAGAATAGCAAGACTACAGCGAATCCCCAAGGTAAAAAATTAGAAGACTACTCGAGCACTTGACGGCCGATACCGTAGTCGATAAAAGAGAACGAAGAAGTTTGAAATTATTTTACAGTAAAGAAAGTAATAGAATGGAACTCAGGAGAAAAAGCAAAACGAGGAGAGTTGTAACGCTAACATCTACAAAAATTTATAAAATGGACATTAAACAATGTATTTAATTTATGCATCGCTAATTTAGGCGTTATCAGGCGTTACATCTAACCAGCGCTCGAACTAGTAATAGCAAACACGTACCCGCTATGCGCAAGGACACGAATAAAAACCTCGGCGCCGCCTCCCACTCAATGATGCCTGAAACGGCTATTTTGATATAAAAGCAGGTTTCTTGACCATTTAAAATCACGTAAGTTGAGTTCCTAGACCTTCCCTTCCTCAAACTCCTTTCCTGACATTAGATTATGGCAGTGCTGGCCTATCTTCTAACGTATCCACCTGAACCCTGACCTTTACGTTAGATTGTGGCAGTGTTAGTCTGTCTCCTAACGTATCTACCTGAACCCTAACCTGCGTCTTAGATTGTGGCAGTATTTGCCTGTCTCCTAACACGTTTCCTGTAAATTCAAAACCCTACGACCGTAAGCAGCAAGAATATTAAAATTTTATTGGTAACTGTACCTGTATGAATCGTATTGCACGTCCCGCATGACTGCGGCTCGAGCAATACAGCCGCATTTATTAAACTTACTTGCAAGGTCCGCATTGGACGTTTAAAGACGACTTCCTGGAGCCCAAAGTTAAAGCCCACCTTTCGAGTCCGAGCGCAGATGAATTCACTAAAAGTGAATGCCGAGCTATAAAATTTCACCGCCCGCTAAAATAAGCGAGTTCCACCAGGTCCAATTTCACAGCGC
Organism: Agriotes lineatus; assembly: GCA_940337035.1. NCBI lineage: Eukaryota > Metazoa > Arthropoda > Insecta > Coleoptera > Elateridae > Agriotes > Agriotes lineatus. The sequence goes on along the minus strand of CALNHX010001263.1, from coordinate 196,060 downwards.
AGTTGCGCTTGAAGAAACGCCTTTTCATCCGAAGGCACACACACAGTTTGCTTAGAATGACCGATTATTTTGTACTTATAGTTAACAATAATATATCGTTAGTAAATATATTATTTTCGTGATCGCATACATTTGAGAATTGATGAACATTTTCTTTGACTGAGTTACTCGAGGTGGAAAAATTAATAAAAGTTTGAACCTTTCCGAAATGAATGAAAGTCGTAAATAATCAGAATTAATTACCAGGACTATAAAGTTAAATTCCGAAGGTCACAAAAATACTGAAATTGAAATAAAGGACTTGCGTACGATAGAGGGGTAAAAAATTAAATACATTTTAAAGAATAATAATGCCGGCAGTACGGCTGAGTGGTGCTGCATCTCTCGCGGCTCTTGCAAAAGTTAAGCACCAATCTGCTTGGTCAGTACTTGGTTGGGTTAACACCTGGACAGCGGGCGTGGTGTTCTAGCTAGATAGTCTCCACTACTTCAAGTACCTCCGCCAAATTTAAAATGCACATACCCTCAGCGGCTCGGTGTGCCCGGCGCCCCGACACTGTGTAAACGGTATAAGGGGTTACAGATTATTATATTAAAAACAATAATACCTAATTATTATTTTACCGGAGCCACGGGATTTGATCCTCGCCGACAGAGATAATTGGCATATCCAAGAAGGGAACAAGAACCTCCAAAAATGGAGTTGTTGAAGTTGGCCAAGCTGCCGACCTACTTTGGGCCTGCACCTGTTTATGTTTAACTTACTCATAATGTGACCTGCATGCATTGGTACAGGCAAGCCCATTTTACAATCAATAACGTATATTGGATTCACATAAGACTACAAGGAAAACATTGAGGCATTGGGCATTATTCGCTATGCAATTGATTACTATTAGAGGGAAATTCTAAAATAACATGATGGCTACCAGCTATACCTTATCAAACTTATTAAGCTGGTCACAACCCAACATGTCTATTGACAATACTTAAGCCCCTACCTAAGTGGGAGGGAAGCTCGAGCTGTATCCGTCAAGCGAATACTTGAATGTTGCACAATTATATACTAATGATGTTCGATTTACTTCCAGTTGTACATGTATGTGGGTTCTAGCTACTAGAAAGACCCTACAAGATCTATAAAAGCTATCCAGAAACAAAACTTGTCTCAAGGTGTTAAAAGTACCGACTTGAAGGCACAGCAAGACTACAGCTTGAAGTAGTGGAGTCCAGATGGTTTGAGGGCACACCTGATGGGATGAGAGGTCTTCTTTCAGACCTGGAGCACAAGTAACCCTCGAAGATGTCGTCGACATGGCAGAAATACGGCAATTCTGACATGGGGCTCGAGAGAATCTTGAAGATATTCGTCTAAATGGCAGAAACTCGAATAGTCTGACTTGGGCCACGAGAGAGGCTGAGAATATATCGTTCTGCGTGTGAGTGACATCTGATATCCGATTTTTTCCTTGGCTTGAGGCAATAAGCAATCACGGTGCCATATCGACCAAGGCAATTTAGCAGGTCAAAGTTTTTAAAATCACTCTGGTTAAGAACGATTAAATAACGATATAGCACAAGATAACTCCACTGCCGGCCTCTAATCTTCGTTGAAAACAACGTGTGCCATTTGCACTCACGCCAAGAGCCGACACGGCTTCCAAGCAATCTGTCTCCTTAAGATGTTAACCACGACTGACGGAAGGAACCAACGGTGTCGCTCATTTGCAAGTCGCGACAACAAGTGAAACTAAACTATCGATCGATGGTGATGCATAGTACTTTTAAAATTTAAAATAACATAACAGGTAGCCTCATTATAGGAACAACTTTATGATACTGCCATCTATGGAAAAGAAGATCCACAAAGAATAAATGTTTAACTACAAAATACTTAAGCAAATTAATGCACTAAAAATACTCCTAACTTTAAACACAAATGAAACAAATGTGTCTATATGCCACTGTTATAAACAACAAATAACAAACAGTCTATAAATGAAAATGCGTTCTAGCATAGATCAATAATTATGGCATTAATATTTTCTGTAAGCGATAAGCAGACATCGACATTCTGATTAGATTCTGTACAAATGTGGAGCTTTTCCATTTGTACTTCTCTCGATAAGTCTAAGAAAGTATTGTAATCCTTAAAAAATCACATTCCGAGATTTCTTCAGATATTCACGTCCCTAGATGACGAAAAACATGTTTTCTCAATTCCGTAATCTGTCTGTCCGTCTATCTATTGACAGTATAGCTCAAAAACTATTTATTGAAGGAAGACGCAGGGCGGGCACCTTAAAAAATAAATTGCCTGTTTTTGCTTCAATTCGAGAACTATTACTTAAATAAAAGTAACATTTTGTAATTAGCTCAGGCACCTTGACAAAAATGGATATATTTTGTACCCCACAGATAAGGGTGAATACTTTAAAAAACATTAAACTCTTATTTTTTCTTTATTATCAAACTGTTTAATTTAAAAACTTCCACTTACGAGGGAAGTTCCGTTTAAATCCCTTTACATAATTTTTTCACTTGTGAGTTGTGTCACCCAATCTATGCGTTTGCTCCAACATTTCTTTCTGCCCTTGGACCACATCTTGAATGTTGCGTTTAGGCTAATAGAGCTGTTTGTTTATCATACAGAGTATTACAGGTATTAATCCTCATTTTTACAGTTTGCTTTTTTGTTTATTGAACAGAGTAAACAAATAATTTAAATTACTGTTCATAGGTGAATTTATATTTTAGTTTGCTTCCTTCTCCGATTGTTTGATATTCTGTAGTGACACTTCTCTGTAAAAATTGGTTATAATTAAAAGCACATAGTTTGTTAAAAAGTGTAGTTCAAAAATAAGGATTATTTGAATGTAAAGCAAATAATTTTAAGGACAGAGTACAATAGCTATCCTTTTATTATTAGGTAATAATTGATACATTTTTGTTACTGCTTCTTAATCATCAAAGTCAAATGAAATTTAAAACTTTAGCATATATGACTCAAAACACTAAACACTTTTAATTTAAATATTTAATGAAAATAACTCAGGGGTTAAATATCGAGAGATCAAAAAAAAAGCTGTTCCTCAGCGGGCTGTGGAAATTCAACGTATGAATAATATGTTGGTGACACTGTACGTCAATGTCAAATTCGAGGTTATCAGGTTAGGTTTTCCGTCAGTTATGACACAAAATGACTCAAATCCTAACCTGCTAACCTCGAATTTGACATTGACGCACAGTGTCACCAACATATTATTCATACGTTGAATTTCCACAGCCCGCTGAGGAACAGTTTTTTTTTTTGGATCTCTCGATACAATCCGTGAAAATAATAACAAAAATTACTTGATAACTCTAAAAACTAATTAAAACAAAACCGACGCGGAGACGCGACACCGTCTCTTTTCGGATTCTCGTTCACAAGTGCGTGTTTCTTAAAATCTACTACCCTCGCGCACTTTTTCTAATTGGGGTATCTCACTTCCGAGGGCGTGAGAAGACTGTTCTGCATATGGGCATGCTAATAGGTTGCTACAGTCTCCCCCTCCTGACGTAGTAAACGTCTCGTAGTACGTCAGGTCCTTTCTGTTGGGATGGATTCCTTCGGAGGCGTCCTCGTTTCCTCTTTGGGACCATTACCATCGGGGCAGCCCAAGGAGATTCGCATTCCTCTATTACATCATCTGCCCACATCTGATCCAGTTCCTTCTTGAGGAGTTCCTTTTTTGCGGGATTCAGGCTATACGCGGGCACTGCTACAGGTTGATGATCACCACTGTCAATGCAATGCTCTGCACAAGAAGGAGGGCCTCACCCTGGCCGAAACGTCCCTTCATCTTCTCGAAGTTTGACCTCAGTGACACTAGCTTCTTGCACGAAAGCGGTCTCATTCTGGGTGGAAGTTTCGTCTTCTGCATATTGGAACTGCTGACCCGGTTGATCGGCGAAGTGCCAACTGTGTTTCCCATGATTTATCATGATGGTAACATTATTAAGGATGTCTGCACGGTACGATCCGTAATATAAATTGGCACCTTGGCAATCAGCACATCCTCTTGCCGAGCTATTCCGTCGGCAAACGCGAGTGTCCTCCTTTCAGCCGTCATAGGGTAATCCAGTGTCTGCAGGTATTCTAACACCCGATGTCCTCCGATACTCGTTTGGGCTCCGGAGTCAGCGTACGCCACACCTGTTCGTCCAAAAAGCTCTAAAGGTAGTAATGGCCTTGCGCATCCATTTTCAGTGGTAGTCCCCATCACTGCTGTGTAATTCAGGGTCGTCGTTGTAAGGTTTATGGCTCTTTTTGACGTCGAAGCTCCGTTGCACGTAGTACAATTGGAGCGCATTATTCCAGAAGTACCGCAACCGTACCATCTTATTGCCGATGTGCTTGGACTTGTTTTGTCTGGCGCCGATCGCTTTGTATCTTTTCGCATTTCCTTCTGGCATTCTTCGATTGTGTGTCCGAAATTTCTACAGAAAACGCATAGCTTCCTGTGTGGGCGTAACCCTTTTTGCATCCGCTTCTTGTATGGTGCGTTCAGACTCGCGAGCTAAAGTGAGAAGGTCGTCAAAGGTCTTCGCATCTTCGCGTTTGACTCTTTTCCGTATTCTGCTGTGAAGTAGCCCATAGAACATGTCCAGCTGAATGCTTACAGTAGGCGCTTCCTTCAATTGTGAAAACATGGCTCTTGCGCGACTGACAAAAATATCTGTGGACGTTTTATCGTCTTGTTCATTGGCAAATAAATCCCGATATACCTGATATGCTCGTTTTCGCGGTCCATAAGAATTTTCTAACGCTGTAGTGGCTTCTTCCCATGTTTTAATCGACGATTTTATACCTTGCCACCATGTAGCAGCTTCGCTCGTTAAAAGCATCGTTAACCCGCGCAATGCGTTTTCTTCGGGCACGTCCACACATTCTTTATATGTGTTCACAGCATCTATAAACGCAGCTACATCGTCGCCTGCATTTCCCGAAAATTTAGATAAGCATTTTGCAAAGCTTCCTTTTGATGTAGTTACTGTCGATTCTGGAGTAGCGGATCGCGTTCGTAAATGTTGCACATCTAATTGAATTTGTTGTAATTGTTCGTTAACTTTTGTTTGTACACCGGCAAGCAGTTGTTGTAACTGTTCCGTAGTCATTTGAACCACCGTGGAACTCATATCTCCGGCCGAAGAAACGAACGCAACTTGAGATTTATGGGTTTTATCACGAGTTTGCAGTCTTTTACTCCGACGAACACTTCCTGACATTCACCAAAAAGTTCGTAAATAATTTTACGTTAATGTCTATAAACAAAGTTAATAGTCTTTAAAATCAACGTAATTAATAAGCACAGACGCGACACTGTGTCGATTGTCTTATACGTCCATATACGGCGAACGTAGACGCGACGTGATTGTCGAAATGTCTGTACAATGTTCGTTTTGCGTATATAGTTAATTAATAAGCAAACACGCGACACTGTGTCAATTGTCTTTGTGCATTTGTCAATATCACAACTGTCTATTATACGGCGAACGCAGACGCCACGTGATTGTCGAACTGTCTGTACAATGTTCGTTTTGCGTATATAGTTAATTAATAAGCAAAGACGCGACACTATGTCAATTGTCTTTGTGCATTTGTCAATATCACAACTGTCTATTATACGGCGAACGCAGACGCGACGTGATTGTCGAAATGTCTGTACAATGTTCGTTTTGCGTATATAGTAGCACTTGTTTACAGTTTACAACCACCGAATGGTAAACAAACCCGGGAGCTTGACTTACCCTTAAATTCCGGGTTACTCGCGGTCAAGTTCACAACTTTTGCGTGAACAATGGCACGATGCGGCGGCAGTTCCACTGTAGCGGGAATGGGATGACGTGTTCCTTGTCTAACAATAGCGAGCAGCTCACTGGGGTTGAAAGTGAAAACAGCTCGTCTTGCGCAACTCTGGCTTTAGCAACGCTTGGGGCTAAAATGGAGGACGTTCGCTTCTACTACAAAAGGATGCTGCAGTTGATGGCTAAGAGTCGCACCACGAATCCACACACCACTTTCCTTGTATGATATACGTACCTACTATGAATGTCACCTTTAGCACTAATTTTAATTGCTGTTATTATCTATTTGTTTTAATTGCTTTTTGAGTTTGATTTTTATAGTATCTTTGTAAATTAACACGGCTTTACCTTGGGCACCAGTTTAGCATATATGACTCAAAACAAACACTAAACACTTTTAATTTAAATATTTAATGAAAATAACTCGGGTTAAATACAATCCATAAAAATAACAAAAATTACTTGATAACTCTAAAAAGTAATTAAAACAAAACCAATGCGAAGACGCAACACTGTCACTTTTCGGATTCCTGGTCACAAGTGTGTGTTTCTTAAAATCTAATACCCTCGCGCACTTTTTCTAATTGGGGTGTCTCACGTCCGAGGGTGTGAGAAGACTGTTCTACATATGGGCATGCTAATAGGCTGATACAAAACATGAGTTTCCACCATTCACCGAAATTATTTCAGAGTTAAAGCCCTTTAGCAGAGCGATGCTACAGTCGATCTGTTTTGGTGAGACTAAATTAAAGAATAACTTAATAACAGATAAAAGCTAAAGATAAGTATATTTTGGAATTTATTTAGTGTTATTATCAAATTTAGTACAATCATTTGTTACAATGCAATATAGCTTTAAACTAAAAGTAAAGTATTAACAATAATTCAATAGCTATTTATGATAAAAGTGCTAAGAGTAACTGTTTATTGCACGAGACATGAAAATTATCAAATGAGGCAGTAAGCCTTTGCGAATATGTCAAGTGCAATAACACGAGTTTGCCTACAATATTTATTTCACGACCCTAACAGAAGTATACAAATTTAGTTTGGTGAAAATTTGCATTAGACATTCTACACATTCTAGCGTGCGATTTTTGTTATTATTGCACGTTACCTCGTAACTAAATTTACTTTTAACACTAGCGTTAAAAGTAATTCTTTGAGCACTGGTTTTTAACTCTAAAAGTAAACGTTAAAAAACCTACTTTTTACATAATCGTAGAAACACATTATTATTTTATGCACAATTATTTAATATTAATTAATTAACAATGCATAGTATAATTCAAAACATCACTTTTAAGGTAAAAGTAATACAAAACTTCTCTTGTATCCTGTAAACATAAAACTATAAGAAACGAATTGCTTATACAGATTGTCTGCATGTACTAGGTACACACGGTAACTAGATACAGAGACAGTTTGTTTGTCTGACAGCACTAGCCGTCTCTGTATCTAGTGTGTACCTAGTACCAGCAGACAATCTGTATATGACACACTCAGCAAAATAAATGTTGCATTGCAAGAAGTTAATCTAAGTTTCCATGGAGTTATCTAGGTCCAGCTATTGGATTTGGTTTTTGGCCGACAAAGGGACCCAATAGGATAATAATAATAATAATAACAATAATAATAATAATAATATATTCCCTATCACTGTTTTCTTTTTCTTTACAATTTGAACTTATTTGTTCTTTACCAAAACTGTTGATTTTACTTTTATTGATTAACGTATCTCCGAAAGTTTTCATTACATTTGTATCTAGACACTCATGTTAAAAAAATATCTACATCAGTAGCCAGATACTTGCACGACAGTATTTTCAAAGTATATAAGGCGAAACACTGCAAAGACGACATGTACACAATAAAATTTGTAAATTTTAAAACCATTACCTAGTAATGTAAGACATAGAACCCAACCATGACTGGACACAACGTCTACTGTGGATTATACCGACCATGGACACAACACCGACAATCTAAAGTGAAACAAATGATGAAAGGCTGTAACTAAACTAGTTAAACCTAAACAAGCTAGAACGAGACAGAGCATCTTTGTACCACATCAGATGATCAGTGTTACGTCCCTCCACCGTAATGTACGACATTTAAGCATAGAATACTCTTAGAAGAATTAAGCCCACATTGCTTCATCTATTATTGTAATTGAAATTTTGATGATTTTGACTGTGCCCCCTAGACTTTTGAAAACTATTAAAAGTTGGAATGAAGTTCTTTAATTCTTGAAAGATGTAATAGATAAACTTTTCTATTGAATTTTACGCTAATGTCAACAATTTTATTTTAATTTTCATGAATACTTGTAGCATGACAGAGTACATACTATATAAATATCTTATAAAAGAGCATTTAATGTCATTTCCTATTGGTTAGGCTACACAACAAGCACTATGGAATTGTGAAGGTATACCACTACTAGTATTTTAGGGGAAAAGGAATCAGCCTTTCTTCAAAATCAAAAGGGGAAAGTTGAGATTATTCAAAAACAAATTGTGTTTTGTTAGTCTGGGGTAGTTTTTCATTCCAAAAGAAGGTGATAAAGATATTTCTCCAGCTTTTCTGTAAGATTTAACTGTAATATTAATTCATATAAGTACTCTAGTTTCATATATATTATAGGTGAATGACATCAACAGATAATTAACTATTTGGTGGCACATACTTAAAAAAAAGCTGTATATGTTGTCATATTCGAGGTTTTAACTGTCTAACTTGTTTGAAACTAAGAATTAAGAATATGCTAGTTCAATGGCTCTTGTCCCGGATCAACTGCTACGCCTCGTATCAATCGTATCATACAGCTTTAAGTCAGGATGTGGAAAATTATGTGGATGCAAAAATCAGACTTGAATTGTTCTACAATGCATGAGCACACTGCAATGAATTGTCATGTTGCAACTCATTTGCTTTTCTAGAAGAAAATGACACACTTTTTGACGAGTGACTCGTTATTTAGTGTAAATTTGTATTATATTGTAACTAATATTTTAATTTTTAAACAAGTTATAATGTTTGTGCCCATGCAAATTTCTCCGGAAAATAATATTTGTAATTTCAATATCGCCATCTTGTTACATTTTATTCAAGCTTCAATCCTTTGTAAATTGCATGATTATGGTGGGGATCATTCGATGAGCGGCGTTATATAGCTCGCGTTTACGACACAGTTATGATTTCTCTCACTGTTCTTCCCTCAGCCAGTATTCTCGATAGAAGGAGGCTCCAAAACTGTACAAAAGCACGAAAAGCCGGCCAGAAAAGAGATTTTGAGTACCGTTGCTCCAGACGGGGCTGAGGGCCAGCGCCACCAGCAAAGTCTTGATCCTGCAGAAGAATAGAACGCCGGCCTGCTAACTTGCAAATCCCACATCACCTATTTCAAACCTTCTCCTATACCAGAGGAATCTGTCCTGATTACGCACCGGCGCTCGCTTAATGACCTAGGTCTTCAATCTTCAATTTTAAAATAAAAATAACACTTCTTTCCGATTTAAATAAAATTAAGAAAAATCTGTTAACATTAGCGCCAAATTAAATAAAAATAGTTTTCTAGTACATTTGTTTAGGATAAAAGCAAAAAAAATCATAGAACCATTGGTTACGGCAATATAAAGCAGTTTCTTAAAGTCTGGGAATGTGAAGTTTGGTGGGTACTGAGGGGGAAACACACGGGGGAGAGGCAGGATGTTTTGGGAAAATGTATCTCTTGTAGTGGTCTAACAACTGGCCAAAATTCTGCTTTCTCATAATTATTCCCGACATTGTTCCTTATTTTCTGAGCTAATTATTTTTGATTGTATAGATTTAGCTGACACGTACACTGATTCAATCAATATATTTATTAACAATCGTATATTATAGCATTTTTATTCTAAAAGTAATTACGGGCCATAAATTTGTCCATGAAAAGCATACACCACCGAAATTTATAAGTAAAGAAATGTGCCAAATCGACCAATTCAACGTGCTATTTTACAAAAGTCGTCTACGTTGCTCCCTGACACGATTCCTCTTTTGCAAATACATATTTTTTACATAGTTAACTGCAAATAGTCCCGATACGCCTCCAGCCACTAAAACCGCCCCAACTCCTGTACTCGCCACTGCAACAAGGCCCGTTGTGAGTGCTGACTCACCAATACCAGCAGCCACACTGCCCACAACAACAGCAGATGCAGAGAGAGTATTCATAATCCTGTTTCTCCTCTGGACCACATTTCTTGCGCTTTCTTCATTCGATAATTTTGACTTCATGCAGTTAACTGTGGTACAAAGCTGCTGCAATGCTTTCTTGTACTTTGCTATTAGGGCGTCTTTGTGCAGACAACTAAAAAGCGATGCTTCATCCAACATTATAAATAATGTAAGAGTTGCATACAAGTCACTCGTGGCATCGAGTGAGATCAGATCCGTTAGAGAATCTAGTACATCTTGTAGCTCTGAACATGTGCACTGGTAATCAGATAACTTAGTAGACAACTGATTTAGATGAGCTTTGTTTACATGCAGTTCTTCGCCAGATGATGCTAGTAAAAATTCACTTTCGAGAAAATTTTGGTAAACAGTTACAATAGGAGCGACTTCACTTTCAATATCTAATATATCTATTGCTCCTTGACAAATTTCTAGAAGAGCTAAGTGAACGTCACTTGAAATGACAAATCCAACTCTGTGACCGTCCAAGCATGCAGGTGTGCTTACTTTAAGGGCTCTTTTAATATTAACGTCAACTTCACATCCAATTCTGCCTTCCTGTTTTGGCATTTTGAAGAAAGCAATGCTACTTTCATTGGTGGCAAAACACTTCAGAAGCACTCTGTCCTTTTCAGACATTTTCAACTCACTGTTTTGTATGATTTCTTGTTTAATTCTCAGGGCAATCTCATTTGCAGTGTAGTCGTTGCTATCTTTCGTTAATATCAATGAAATTGATTTTTTTAAAATATCTATGTTTGGAATTAATTCGTTCACCTCCTTGATAAATTTCAGAAAACAGTCGACACTGTCGTTTACAATATCGTTTATATCCGAGATCAGTACAAATCGACATGTACGTGCGTGCTGTATTTGGTTAATATAAATGGCGTTGATGATAACCTGAGCCTCGCCCCTATTATCCTCAAAGCCAGGTGCATCAACAATAGAAAACTCATCTAACTCGTAAAGCCCAGGAATGGCGGTTTTGGAAAGAACGCCTTGGCCTATGTCGGGCCCATATGCATGCTCATCTACCTTTGTGATTTTATACACATTTTTGCGTAGTTCATATGACTGCAGTTCAGTTCCAAGAATGTAGTTGATTAGAGTACTTTTTCCACTCCTAGTGTTGCCTAAAAATACGATAAGGTGCTTGTCTTCAATTTGATCATGAAGTGCAGTTAACTTTACTTTGGCTTCAATTAGAGCTTCATAGATGTTGTTCCTTAATTCTTCCATTTCTGTGCTTACTAGAATACAGAAAATAATTATTAGTATTTGGTTTATTTAAGACCTAAGATCTACTGATTTAGATACATATGTGTTCACAATAGTAGTATGATTATAGATTTAAGCTGACCACTAGGGTGACCACCTCTCAGGGTTTCACCCGGAGTTTCAGGGTTTCAACACCAAATCTCCGGACTCCGGGTTCTGTTATAATTTCTCCGGGTTACGCTAATTTTGTAATAATGTCTAACATTAACATCAATGTAAGTCCGTTATATGTATTAATAAAAATAAAATCGCCACAAAAAGTCTCGCCCGGGGCTCGAGCGTATAATCTTTGATTTTATTGTAATCAAAGGTATAATATTGTAATGCTTTACTACTACCTATATTAACTCTATAGATAAATATTATCTGTAATACCATAAATAAATATAATTGATCCACTACATAAAGCTTAGTTTGAATATTATTGCCTCTCTCTAGCTAATTAAAATGATTATTTAATTATGCTTCACTGTAATAAAGGTATGTTGCTCTTTCTATATTCTATTAACTTACAACTTATTAAAGCTTTTGCGCCGGCTAGCAATTTGAAACTCCTATCTGCAGGGTTGGATTCTTACACTGTTGACGAATTTAACCAGTGTATGGCAAATGCTCGATTCTGACGAATGACAGACAACCATACAATATTTAACCCCAAACAAAGCTGTTCAAAACACAAAAAATTCGGCCTATGTTGACAACAAATTAACCATCAATCAATCACTTTACCTCAGGTAAACTACAACAATGCTTTTATAATAATCAAGTAGTTTGGCTAACCTAGAATTGGTTTTCAAGCGCAAAAGGACGTCAACTCGCATTTGTTTTTTCTTCAAAAAACGCCGATCTCGTTTCCGGTTTCTGCAAAGGACGAACAGCTTATATTGGCTTCTTGGAAAGCTCTCAACTGCTGCTACCTGCTTATAGATCAAGAATAAGGCCTCCTCTAGGTGCTGCCCTTTGCTGTCTGCTCCCAATCTTGAAGAATCTAGGCTCTAAAGGACGAACTCGTACAGGCTATGGTTGGAAAGGACGCCAAGCCTGTATCTGCTCCCTGGCAATATTTCAGCTGCTTCTGGATCACGAATAAAGCGTCTTCTAGGTGCTGGATTTTGCTTTCTGCTTCCCGCAGCTCCAAAACTTGTAGAATCTCAGCTGAAAACGATATCGCACAAGCTACGCTCCAGGTCCAATTTATTCTAGAACTGCACTCCGGAACACTGCCAATTTAACCACAGCTGGCATCCGCATACAAGCAAATAAATAAAATGCACAACTGGGCATAAAATATTTACTCTTATCAACAAAATTTATCAAAATCGGGAAGCGAAACAACACACAAGCTTTTGGTTTGGCTTCCCCAACATAAAAAAATACAAGCGACTCCCTAGGTTACCATAGCAACATGATTTACAATTGCTTATCTGTAAGTGTACATTCTCTGATACTAAGTTTTAATTGTTTTTGTAAATGTCATTCAGGAAACTATAACCTCATAAGTCGTACTTTTTACTTTTAGTTAATAAACACTGATTAGCACGCCACTAGCAACTTCTTGTAATCTTCAATAATTCTCAGGCTTCTTGCTCTTTGCCTAATCTGCGCCTTCTTGCATTGTTTTATAATCCCATTAGCTGCGTCATCGATTGTTGGCACTTCAATATGAATGCAAACCGTCTGTGTTGATGTTTTGTTTTGAATGCATACTAGAAACAATGCGTGTTTAGTACGACATACGATATGGACAAGTATTTCAGTTACACCTTGCATTATACCGGGTGGCCATAAATATCTGAGATCCCGGTATCCATGGAATTAGCTACCTATAAATGTTGGTTAGCATTATATTTCAATTACCATAAGTATTGGTACCTATGTAATGTAATACAATGCAATAAGAGGAGGGGAATGTGCCCCGGATTCTGCAGTTTAGCCTACGACTCGATTATAAAAATCTCCTAGTCTAACCCCATTACTTATTGCAATCTGTAATAATTGTTGACAGATAGGAATTTTAGTTGTGATGACATTAGTGACATTTAGTTTAGTTGGATTCATCAGTTTAATAAAGCGGTGTTGATTCCAAAGGTAATGTGATATCAGATATTTATGGCCACCCGGTATTTACTAACCATTAATAGAAATGAATGCTTTTAGTTTTCTATAAATATTCTGCATTTCTCATTGCCGAAAACCCTTTTTTTTACTTACGAAGGATCTCAGGGTTTGTATAAATTGAAAAGTGGTCACCCTACTGACCACGGATGCAGAGACTAGCGTGTGTATTTTTGAATGTGCACTCAAACCCGTTCATTCTGTTTAGTGCCACATATGTAGCGACTTTTCGGCAGTTTTACGTTGACCGTCGGTATAAAATGTCGTCGGTTTTATCAAAGTACGAACTTGGTTTGATGGCAGTCGCGTGCGCTTGCATCGGTAAGAAGAAATGTAAAAATGTAATGAAAAAGAAACGTTCGAAATGGATAAAGGAGTGGCTGTTAAAAAGCAATGAATTATCACATGTAAATTTGCTTATAGAATTAACATTAGAACCTGGTGATCCGTTTAACTACCTCAGGATGGATGAGGAAACCTGCCCGGAACATCTAAATGCTGATGCCAAATAGCATATAGCCACGACATTGGATAAAACCGAGTTAAGCCTGCGGTTTTGCACCACACAAGTAGGGGTTTCCCAGTGCATTCAAAACTGTACGAGGAAACAATCAAACAGCGCCAGATATTTTTGTTACAGACTTATTGGAATGCACATTCCAAATAAGTCTTAAGGTTTCAATCACATACGCGCGTGTTTGAATGAACTGTTTGGAATGCACACGCAAGTCTTAAGGTAAGTCTCTGCATCTATGGCTGGTTTTAATCTCACTGATGAGTTATGATGCTGAATTAAGGTTAATATAATTAAAACATGACGCATAGTCTGATGCTATTACTAATATGTACGCAAATCCCTAAATAACCAAATACTCTTATGGAAGTGTATTGCACCTCATGTAGGTCACCGCTAATGTGTTTAACCACGAGCTTATAACAAGGATGTAAACGCTTCTGAAGTTTAAGTTCATAGTCAATGCTGTAATTGGCATTAACTGGTGTACTAATAAGTCACGTAATAGTTAATCGACTATAACTTCTGTATGCGAAGATTTAATAAATTGTTTTAAAAACATCTACAACTATTTCGAGTACATAATTGATGTGGCCTTAATTAACAAATATTATATAGGACTTCATATTTCGTGTCCTTTGCAAGATAACTCTCTTAACCTTTGTCCATTGTATTAAAGTGTTTACTATCTAACCTTGTGTATTTGCAAACTGCATTCGCAGAACTTGCTGATAGTGTTGTATCTTTAGATAAGAAGTTATATTACTTAGTGAGTTAGTACTTTGTATGCCCCTTTGTTTTTGAAGAATAGTGTGAAGCTAAATAGGTGTCATAGTTGGCTGTAAAGTATTGAATATTTTAGTGATGGGCTTATTCGAATGAAAAATAACCGGTTATCCGGTTATTGAAATAACCTATGTAACTCGGTTTTCGTTCCAAGTATTCGAATCAAAAATAACCTCATGCTGATACGTACTACGCTTTGAATATAAAACCTCTATTCAAAGGTACTACGTGCCATATCTCAGCGACCTACGCAGTGCTCGAAATTCTGTAAATATAAATACGTCATGACTCATAATAGTAGAGGCGCCAGGGAATTTTTACATGCAATTCTTGGTAACAGCATTTTGAGTTAATGGGTGGGTGGGGGGCTGTGCTCTGAGTCTAACTTTAAGTTTTCGGATCGATCGGAGAAATTGTTTTTCCGCAATATCGGAAGAAGTGTTGAAGTGTTTTGGCAATTTTTCGTTTTATGTTGCTCTGACGCTGAAATTGCATCAATACAAGTTTGTAGTTTATGAAATATGTCACAACTTTTGGAAATACCTTTTTCTCGTGCGCTTAACAATTCAAAAGTTGTTACCCCATAAAGCCAAGAAATTATCATATTTTATCATATTTTTTGTAGAAAAACTAATTTGCATAAAATTTGTGTATGAGTATTTTTCAATTTGAACAATTATTTACCGTTCTACAGCGCCGTAAATGTCGCAAGTCACGTAAACCGTACATTTAGTGTGCACTTTCGAACGGCACTGTTCCTTTGAGGTACAGTTTGTAGCGCGTCTTTTTATGTGGTTTCCCCGATATGGCTACTCCACGAAGTGTATTTCTAACAGTCTCATACTTCTCATGGTCTTTTTGATGGACCGGGTTCTGCATCGTTGATCCCACTCATTGCAGAAAATATGTCGTCGTCGTAGTTGATGTGATATTCGTCAACATCTGTAGTAAGCATTCTGGAGAATTCTTGCACGTTCTCACAGGATTCCCCGGCCAGAAGCAAATGGCGGTGCACTTTAAACCAGCTTTGCGACAGCCATAGGCCTTTCCACATTTGCTCTTGCACCCACATGAAATTAATTATTGCAAGAGGCGCGGGAGGCTCAGTGCTAGGCACCTATGGACTATGTTGATCTTGGGAAACGCGATATTTCGTGATCGACGGAGGTCTCTTGATGCACAAAGTCGTGTGGGATCGTGGTGTAACTATTAAAACAATTTGCGATAAGTACGTCAAGTACGTTAAAAACCATTTTGGCACATCGGTGAAAATAGCTTTCGATGGCTACTCAAACGACCCAGAACGTTACGCTGACGTCATCCTTACCAGCACTACAGTTCCAACAACTACTC
The DNA here is from genome assembly GCA_940337035.1 of Agriotes lineatus. Classification (NCBI taxonomy): domain Eukaryota; kingdom Metazoa; phylum Arthropoda; class Insecta; order Coleoptera; family Elateridae; genus Agriotes; species Agriotes lineatus. The sequence goes on along the minus strand of CALNHX010001263.1, from coordinate 179,940 downwards.
AGGAGAAATTTCTAGCGAACGAGAAGAACAAGGCCAAATTCATCCAACTACTTAGAAGAGAATTCGAATATTGCGATTTTACAGTCGAAGAAGCACTGAGAGATGCCGACTATCTAATCGTTCATTCAGCGGTCGAAGAGTCTCACTTCTATAATTCTGTAACCCTTGTGGCCAAGGACATCGACATATTGGTCCTTCTAACGGCACTAGGACGGAACTGTGCAAACGTTTTCTTTCGCAAACCCGGAAAACCGAACACGCAGGAACAGCATTACCCTACATCATGCGTGAAACACGGCGATGCTGTATCAACGTATATCTTGTTCTTGAATGCATTTTTTGGTTATGACACAACATCGGCTGCTTACGGTATGGGCAAAGTAAAATTTCTTAAAACCCTAGAAAAGGCACCTACCCTGGAATCTGCAGCGAATCACTTTGTACAGAAAGATGTAGACGCGGATATCATCGCATTAGCGGGAGAGCAATTTTTTATTGCGTTGTACGGTGGAGACATCCATAAAGACAAGTCAATCAACTTGCTGCGATACAAACACTTCGTGAAATCCCTTGAGAAGTCAACGTTTAATCTGGCATCCCTGCCACCTACAAAAGACACGGCCAGGATGCACGCATTCCGGACATACTATCAAGTTCAATCCTGGCTTGGAAATGACACTCTACCCGCGGAAAGATGGGGTTGGCAGAAACGTGGCCGTACGTTTACACCGGTGGCACTGAGCCTCCCGCTCTCACTGCAATAATTAAATTAATTTCATGTGGGTGTAAGACCAAATGTGAAAGGCTTGTGGCTGCCACAAAGCGGGTTTAAAGTTCACCACCATTTGCTCCATAAGCGCCGGGGAATCCTGTGAAAACGTGCAAGAAATCTCCAGAATGCTTGCTACAGATGAAGACGAATACCACACCAGCTACGACGATGACCTATTTTCTTTTTCCGAGTTCATTTCAAGGGAAACACAACTTAACAATGGCGACAAAATCGACGATTTTGCAATGATTGGAATTGACGATGCAGAACCCGGCCCATCAAAAAGACCAAGGGAAGTGTAGAAATACACTTCGTGGATTAGGCCTATAGGGGAGACCACGTAAAAAAACGCACCACAAGCTGTACCTCAAAGGTGGTGTGGAAAACAGTTGGTGCGACACACTCGAAAGAACAGGGCCGTTCGAAAGTGCACACTAAATGTACGGTTTACGTGACTTGCGACATTTGCTACGCTGTAGAACGGTAAATAATTGTTCAAATTGAAAAATACTCATACACAAATTTTATGCAAATTAGTTGTTCTACAAAAATACAAGAGTATTTTTTATCGTATGATTAACTGAAAGCGATATATTTACGTAAAACTCATTTCAATCCTTAATTTCTTGGCTTTATGGGGTAACAACTTTTGAATTGTTGAGCGTACGAGAAAAAGGTATTTCCAAAAGTTGTGAGGAATTTCATAAACTACAAACTTGTATTGATGCAATTTCAGCATTAGAGCAACAGTAAACGAGAAATTGCTAAAAAAACCGTTTTCAACACTTCTTCCGATATTGCGGAAAAACAATTTCTCCGATCGATCCGAAAACTTAAAGTTAGACTCAGAGCACAGCCCCCCACCCACCCATTAACCCAAAATGCTGTTACCAAGAATTGCACGTAAAGTCATATTAACGATTTCCCTGGCGCCTATACTATAAACAAAGCAGGTTGTACTGAAAACACCATTTGGTTATCGCGTACCTACCTCCTATCATAAAAAATATCAAATTAACAAATTCTGGAGACCGAAACCGGAACGCCTCAAAACTGCAAACGCATCAAGCTATAAAACAATTTTTTATTTGCTTACATCTCTAAAGGTTCAAAACAAGAGGCGGCGCCTTTAACCCACCCGATCGATAAAGATAAACGTTTTACCACTGTTTTTATTGAAAGTAAGGTTTGGGAAAATTTGCAGCTAATTAATACATTTCAATAAAAAGGCAAAGCAGTGTAATAGTTAAACATAAATATATTTCAACCAACAATGTGGTCTTCTTCAGTATGGGAAAATTATCTGCAATACAATACGGTACACGTTAGGTTAATGAGCTTATAAATATTTGAACATTTTTCTACGTCTTACCATTACTGTTTTTATTGCGATTAGCAAGCAGTCCCGCATATTTCTTTCTTTCTACACTTCTTAATAAATACCTCTTAATTTCCAATACACAACACATAATGTACGGTCGGCGCCTTAGAAATCGAAGACACTACACACTATTATGATATATTTTGCATGTATTTTTTAAGTGTATAAACTGGGTTTTTGCAGTTATTATGGTTTTAATTGTTACGTCAGATTGTTTATTGTTTGTCAATTATGAAATGCCATCTCACATTAATGAAGTAACCGGAGTAAGAATACTCCAAAGACTAGAAGAACATATTACGTGTCCCGATTTCTAAGGCGCCGACCGTACATATTATGTTTTGGTTATAGATTGGAAGAATGTACGAGTAATCGAGCTAATGCAAAATAATAGCGAGCCGTAAAACATACAATTACAACAATATATTATTATATTATTATAAATCGCCAGCAATCGAAAACAATAAAGGTGTAACCAGATATATTTCATTCATATACACAATTACTTATAGCACAAACTCCTTAGAAATCAAATAAAAATCATTTATACAATTACTATAGTAATTAACGATTAACTGAGTTCCTCTGCTATCTGCAAGTTACGATGTCGATGCAGATGACGGTGAACCGATGTCGATGCAGATGACGCTGAACCGCTAACCGGTAAACCGGCTGACTTAATCGAAACGAATCGAGAGCCAAAATTGATTCGAATGATTATTCAAATAATCAATCGGTTATTAATATGATTCGAATGCAAATAATTCGGTTATGAAAATTGTCCGGTTATGTCCATCACTAGCTTATTTTTATATCTTTACAAAACTATGTAAAAGTATCCAGCGATAGTCAGTATCAGCAGCGCAGGAACTACTGTAATTATGGGGGGGGGGGGGGGCAAACACTTTATTATAGTATTATTTAGGATCTATAAGGGGGCAAACACTTTATTATAGTATTATGTAGCATCTATAAAGTCCAGAGTAAAGTAAAGCGGTTGCCTGTCAATGTCCCCTAGGGACTAAAGTAAAAATGTTACCGTATCTATGGTAAATTTATGTACACAGCATTCTTAATAAAATTAGCATTTAAAATTAATCAGTTGGCAGTACTGAGGTGCATTGTCAGTGTATGCCAATTCGAGGTTAGTAGGTTAGGTTTTGTTTGTCATTTGACACACGCTGACGCAAAACTTAATCTGCAAATCTAGATTTGACATAGACTGACAATACACGTCAGTACTGCTAACTGATTCAGGCTATCCAGGGTCTGCTGCAATTCAGTTTTTAAAAAATCACTCTGTACACAACATTAATAAAATTCGTATTTGTCAGTTTCCAAATTGACAGATTTCAAATTTTTCAATTATTTGATGATAATGTTCCCAAAAGTGCAAAAATAGCGTATACTACGCGATTATTTCCCTCAGGCTCTACGGGCCCTCAGGAAATAGTATTTACTCGCGGGATTTAATAATGCACTTTAGTCCCTCATGATATAATATACTACTAGTGGACCCGTTGCAAAATATTTTGCAAGTTACAAAACTTCTTTGTAACGTGTGGCAGGATCCATTAGGTAAAATTTAAATTTTTAAGTTTTCAAAACTACTCACACGTGATATTGCTACATATACTTGACCATGGCTAAATACTGGTTGTTGCAAATACGATATATTCCCACTTTATTTTCATTTCCAAAGACAAAAAAGTAGTGCAATATTAGAATGTGTTACGCGGTAATAATACTCTTCTGCCTGACCTGTGGCTTGTCCATTTAATACCAAGTCTAAGCAGTTATAAATAAATTGCGTACCATAAATCTCATCTATTAAACCAGTAGACACATTTAAACTTTTCAAAGGAATATCTATTGAGCTTATTTTTAGTGTTAAGCAATGTGGATATGTATAATGTATAATTTGTAACCTTATTTACCTTGCGGTGTAGAGGCTGGTGCTTTATGCGCTGGCATCTGGCGGTACTGCGCCAGGTCCACTTGCTTTTTAATGGTTTTTTGAAGTAGGTGTTCATACAAAATAGGTTTTCATATTGAAGAAAATCGAGTAGTTTCTCTCCTCTGCTGTTTCGAATTCCTGTGCCAAATTTTCCTATATTTTCCGAACTATCTGTTTTATTCCCAATTTTGGCATTAAAATCACCTATAATCAAGCAATAGTGGGCTTTTTCCGTTTGTTTAGCCGTTGCGATGTCCTCATATAGTTGTTCTATGGATTCATCGTCTGATGTGCTGGTAGGGGCATAGATTTGGATGAGTTGAAGGAAGTACCGTTTGGATAGCCTAAGAGTTACATAAATGACTCGATCTGAGACTGCGTGCATGTTTGTAATCGCATGTTTTATCTTTTTGTTGATTAGGATAGCCACGCCACCATTTCGCGAATTTTGGTCCGAGTTTCTTTGGAAAAGGACATGTCCTGATTTTAGGGTGCTACACTTCTCACCTGGTAGTCGTGTCTCAGATATTCCTAGTATATCCCATTTGATATGACTTAATTCTTCTTCCAGTTCGGCCAAATGTTCATTTGTCCGGATGGGAAGACTAAGAATGAAATTGATTTTATAATTTCAAACAAGAAATCTATAATAACAGATGTATCGGTGTTAAATAAATTCCATACGGGCAGCGACCACCGACTCGTCAGGGCTTCAGTCAAAATAAATACCAAAATTGAAAGAAGAAAGTTACTGCAGAATAAACTTTTTCCAATATTCGATATATTAAAAAATAATGAAGAAAAATACCAGACTGAACTCACAAATAAACTTACACCTTTGAACAAACTTGAAGGTTTAGACCTAGACGATCTATGCCAAAAAATCACCAAGGATGTGCAAACAGTTGTAAAAAGAGTGTGTAGTCAAGCCAAAAACAAAACGAACAAAAAAATAACAGAGAAAACACAAAAACTGATCGACCTGAGAAGAACCTTAGACAGAAACTCTAACGAATACAAAAATATGAACAAGACCATCAAACGAGAAATCAGAAATGATATGCGAAACTACAATACTATAAAAATACGAGAGACAATCGAAAACAACAAAAATATGAAGGTCTTGAAAAATAAAACGTCATGTAGTAAACAACAGATTCACCGAATCAAAAATAAAGAAGGCAACATAGTAACAACAACATCTGAAATTTCTAAGGTAATCGAAGATTTTTATTCCAACTTGTATGCATCCAAAGTGCCCAATCCGAATGCAAACGAAACAGAACCAATTATACTAAATGTCAACTCTGAGGAAATTCCTGAAATTATACAAGAGGAAATATATGCAGCCCTAAACCAGATGAAAAACGGTAGATGCCCTGGGGAAGACCGTATAACTACAGAAATGTTAAAGATAGGTGGTAAATCTTTGATCAAGGCTGTACAGCTCCTTCTAAACCGATGCCTATATGAAGGAAAAATACCAACAAGCTGGAAAACTGCGGAAGTAATATTGTTGTTCAAGAAAGGAGACGCCACAGATGTAGAAAATTACAGACCAATCACCTTACTATCCCATTTATATAAGGTATTGACGAAAATTATAACAAATCGCCTGGCAAATAAACTCGACTTTTACCAACCCATCGAGCAAGCTGGCTTCAGAAAAGGATACGGCACCATTGACCATCTGCAAGCAATACGAACACTGATTGAGAAATGCGAGGAATATAATATACCACTACATCTGGGGTTTGTCGACTTCCGAAAAGCTTTCGACACAATAGAGTTCTGGTAAATATTTACAGGACTAAATAACGCCAGAATAGATTCCCGGTATACAACACTCTTAAAAGACATCTACAAAAACGCCACTATACACATTAATGTCAACGAGAATGTAAGAACTGGAAAAATATCTATCGAAAGAGGTGTGAGGCAAGGGGATACTATCTCCCCCAAGCTTTTTACTCTTGCCTTAGAAAACGTTTTTAAAATGTTGTCATGGGAAAAAATGGGAATCAATATCGATGGTGCTTACCTGAATCACCTGCGATTTGCAGATGATATAATCATCATCAGTAGAGATGAAGAGCAATTAGAACAAATGTTATTGGAGCTAAATACAGCCTCGCGGACCATAGGACTCCAAATGAATCTTAATAAAACAAAAGTAATGTCCCATTCCCAAAGACAATTTCATATAAACAATTATAATATCGTAAATGTCGACGAGTATGTATACCTTGGCCACTTAACTAAACTAGGCAAACAAAATCAAGCTGCAGAAATTACAAGAAGGGTAAAACTAGGTTGGACGGCCTTTGGATATCTAAGTTGGGTTCTAAGAAACAAGGAGGTGCCGATTAGCTTAAGATCGCAGGTATGGAACAGTTGCATTTTGCCCGTAATGACCTATGGCACCGAGACGATGGCACTTACCCTAAAGAGCGCTACAAAATTGAAAACAACGCAACGTGCCATGGAAAGAGCTATGCTTGGTATAAGCCTAAGAGACCATATCAGAAATACAGACATTAGACGACGCACAAATGTTACCGATGTCGTACAAAGGATTGCAAGGTTGAAATGGAACTGGGTTGGACATGTCGCTCGCAAAACATCAAGTGAATGGGTGAGTCGAATTACGAAATGGCGACCAAGAACAACCAAAAGAAGCGTCGGGCGACCACAGAAGAGGTGGCTTGACGATATCAAAGAAATCGCTGGGAACACATGGCACCAAACAGCACAAAATAGGACCAATTGGCAAAATCTAGGGGAGGCCTATATCCAACGGTGGATGAAAGAAGGCTGAGAAGAAGAAGAAGAAGATCTGGCGGTACAATGCTCAACTTGCCCCGGATTCGGAATACAGAGTTGGAGCGCGCCTTTGGTGCTTACGCAGCAACCATTGTATGAGTTGTGTGTCTTGGTGATGCGTTGACCTTGTTACTCTATCTCTTAGGTCTGTGGTTCTGAGTGTAGAGCACAGTTAATTTGGTGCCCAACTGTGAATGGTCTCACTGAGCCCGATTCTAATCGCCAATGATACGGAAAAATTCCGACCCCAGCGGGATTCGAACCGAGGACTTGCTTAATGCAAGCCTGGCGCTTACCCATCTGCGCCACGCAGCTTCTTCGATTTGTGGATATATTCTACTGAAATTTAACGAATCTATTAATTCCATACAAAATTACAAAATGTTGTCATTATGTGATACAATTGTATTTACACGCAAATATTGCTTTTCATATTCAGGCAAGAGAGATATAATTTTGTTGCGCTTCACGCGAGAGCGGACAAAACTCCAAATTAACTCGCCCCAAGAATATGATCCATGTGCAAGAATTTTTTTTTTCAGAAGCTTGTCTGCAACTAAGTCCGCCAACGGGCGCGGACTTAAATGTCCAAATATTAGCTTGTACACCAAAACTCCGCCAAACGGCATGGGGCACACAAAGAATCAAAAGCAGACTACCTCCCCATCGGATTATAGAATGCGAAAAACCGTGCAAGCTGCTAGCTTCGCTGTAAAAATGAGACGAAGGCCGAAGTGCCATGAGTTTGCAAAATCCGAGCACCACAAAAAAATCGCCAACCTAACAAATTTCGATAGGCGCGAACCGAATATCGGCACTAAAGGTTTGTTTACACAGTATCAACCGCTAAGAGATCATTTACACCGTAGCACCAGCGTATATACATCAAACAAGTAGAGACACTCATGCCAAATGTTGAAACCTGTCTAGAGTGCATAGGACAGTGACTGGAGGGGTATTTCTAAGCTTGACTATCAGATGGCAGCACAAAGTTCAACCAATCAGAGCCAGTTACTGGCTCTGCTACCAATCATGATGTGATCAGAGACAGTAGATATAGGAGAGTACCGCCACGTCCGCCATGTTTGTTCCTTTGTCATATGCGTCACTTTGAGGTTTGTAACACAATTCCGTCAACGTGACATTTATTGACAATTCGAAATTTTACTTAAAATTGGCAATACTGTAAGTCTATGTCAAATTCGAGGTTAGTAGGTTAGGTTTTGTTTGTTATTTGACACAAACTGATGGAAAACATAACCTGATAACCTCGAATTTGACATAGACTTACAGTCTTGCCAATTTCAAGTAAAAATTTAGACATAACTCAATCAGTCATTGCTGATGGGAACAAAAATGGCGACGATGGCGGCATTTTCACGAATCAAAGAATGGCGGTACTCTCTATATCTACTGGCTCTGGATGTGATCAAGTAGTGGCGCCATCTGTTACTACTATCGGAAAGTACCCCCCAGGAGCCGTTCAATGTCATCCAAATCGGAAATTTGACATCAAAGGAACCGACAGTGAGTGTCTCTACTTGTTTGATTTATGTACGCTGGTAGCACCCTTTGGGGGTGAATTCCAAAAATCCCTGGAAATTATTTGGTCTATTTGTAAGACGATCTAGTATGCAAAATTTCAACTTCTTATCTGTAGTAGTTCGCTCGTTAAGGTAATCTTTAGAAAACAGATCTATCTCATTTAACCTTTTGAGGAGATGCATTTTGCAAAACCCTGAAAATGGTTTAACATGATTTGTAAAACGAACTAATATGCCGAATTTCGACTTCCTACCTGTATGTATCTCGTGACGAGCTTTAGAAAAACACATCTACCCCATTTAATCCCTTTGAGAGGATACATTTCCAAAAACCCTGAAAATGGCTTGACTCGATGTGTAAAACGAACTGCCTTGACTTGATGTGTAAAACGAACTACTGTGCCGAATCAACTTTCTACTTGCAGCAGTTACCGTATTATGGCGATCTTTAGAAAAACACATCTACCCCATTTAATCCTTTCAGGAGTTAATTTCGAAAAACCTGAAATTGATTTGACCTAATTTGTAAAACGATTTAATATGCCGAATTACAATTTCCTGCCTGTAATAATTACTTTGTGGCTATTTTTAGAAGAAGACTTCTGGTCTATTTAACCAGTTTGAGGAAATGTATTTCGAAAAACTCTAAAAATTATTTCCGATTAGTAAAACGATCTATAATGCCGAATTTCAACTTACTGCCTGTAGTAGTTTTCCCGTGGCGATAGTTTGACAAACAGATTTGTTTCATTTAATCTCTTTAGGGGATGAATTCTCCAAAACCTAAAACTAATTTGACCTGATTTTAAAAATGTTTTAATATGCTCAATTTTAACTTCCTATACTTGTAGTAGTTTCCTTGGAGCGATATTTAAAAAAACATATTTGTCCCATTTAACCCCTTTCGGGGATGAATTCTGCATAACCTTGGCATTTACCTGATCTGATTTGTAAAACGAACTAATATGTCTAATTTCAGCTTCCCACCTGTAGTAGTTTCCTCGTTGTAGATCTTTACAAAAACAGGTCTATCACATTGAGCTCTTTTGGAGGAATGAATTTTGAAAAACCCTAAAAATGGTTTGACCCTACTTCTAAAAAGAACTGATATGGCGAATTACAACTTCTTACCTTCCCCAGGTCTTTGTAGACGATATTGGATGTTTTCTATTCTGGTTTGAGCACCATTAAGTTGTTTGGAGAACTGACCCCTAAACAGTCTAGATAAAGTTGATCGAGAAAAAACAATCTTCCCTCAAGTCGACCCTAGCCTGATTCAGCGACTGTCCCTGCATCTTATTGATCGTCATGGCAAAGCAGGTTTTTACGGGAAATTGCAGTCTCGTAAATTGAAAAGAATAGTCTGAAAGAATAAGGGTTATTCGAGGAATAAAGACTGTCTCCCCTTCTCCAAAACCTATGAAAATTTTGGCCTCAGTGACGTTACGATGCGGAGCTTTCACCTGCAGTAGAATTTATGAGTCTTCACGTTTCTCAGTAGTATAAGTGCTCTAACTTTCAAAGGCAGGCGATTTGGAAGAAGTTCGGGAGGAGAAACTCAACGTGGTAGTGCACTGTGTCATCTGCCTCCACCACAGTGTTAATCGATTGATAGATCTTTTTCTCCGAATGAAAGGCTCCGAGGTGTGTGTTGTTGATTTTGAGTGCCTTATCATTCTTCAAAGTGATACTCGCCCTTCTTCGAAGCCAGGACACAGGTTTTGCTGTTATGTCTTGATGTCAGAATATATTATGTTAGTGAGGTTGGCGATATCTGTCACGGCTTGACATAGGTTTTCGTTGCCGAGTTTCAAGAGAAGTTTGGAAAACTATTCGGCCTTGGAATATCCTCTCAGGTGTACCCTTATGTATATTCAAGACAATATGTCCTTATTGTACTGATACGGCATTTTTAAAAATCACTATTATAACACGTATTTGTCTTGAGAGCAACTGCCATTTACATATGATCGTCGAGTTGATAAAACCACAGTAAATAAAAAACCACTAATGGGACCCGTTGAAAAATATTTTGCAATTTACAAAACTTCTTTGTAGACAATGTTTAACTTATGCCACTATCCATCAGGTAAAATTTGAGTTTTTAAATTTTCAAAACTACTCGCACGTGAGATTGCTACATACACTTGACCATAGATAAATACTGGTTGTGACGAATATTAGATATTCCCACTTTAGCCAGAGTTTGTCTTTGTGGTTTATTAATTGTCATCGCACATGCTAGGCGCTCAGCGAAAATGGGAAGGTTATCACAAAGAAGAGCTAAAAGAAGGCCGAATAGAATTTTGAAATAATAGATTACAAAAGCGATGACTGAATGCAACTTAAACTAAAGAAACTGTGAGGATGGAAGAGTATGAAAAACAGGTGTCGGATAACGTCGAAAGACGTTTTAACAATATACGTATGCTTATACCAACAGGGAAAGCAATGAACCAGTGTGTAAATAAGCACATCCACATAATTATAATAAGCAGAAAAAACACCTTACAGCATCTGAGCAATACCGATTTTTTTTAACTGTCATTTTACATGTATTTTGACGTTTGTCTCACGAATCAGCAGACCGTTGATTTCAAATAAACATTTAGTAGTTACAGTAATGCATTGCAAAAATTCAGCGGAACGTCGCAGGCTGACTGCGAGAATATACCTGGTTTACTGCTACTGCATGCCCGGCTGCAACCACTCGAGAGCTACAATGTGATGGTTTTTCTCTAAAATTTATCAATTTATTTGCATTTTAGGACTTTTGTGCACATCTACACGTTAACGGCTTTCATTAAAAAAAAACTATCGAAATCGGCCCAGTGGAAGTCTCAAAATAGATGACGAAAGAAAACGCTTCGCGTTTTAAATATATTACAATGGCTATACAGTGTGTCCAAGATAAGGAGGGCCAGTATGGGGATCTCGGTAATGGTAAGAGATACAAATTTGGTTAAATGGGAAGAAAGTTGCGCAATTAAAGGACTAAAAAAATGAAGTCTAGAAATCCTTAATATGATTTTTCGTTTTTGAATTATCTCAAAAAATCCGAATTTTTGGATTGTCTTTTTTATTTTTTTCTGGCGTTAATATTAAAGTTAGAGCAAAGCTGATTGAACTTCTTTATAGCAACTTTTAGTGGACTTAATGATTACGTTACCAATTTTTTTATCCGACGTTTCGTCTTCGAGAAACCATCATCAACTTCATTTTTTAAAATACGGTCCTGGTTTTTTATGCCAAATTTGCAAAGCCCTTGTTACTCTGAATTCAACAATGTGCCAAATATTATGGTTTAATTACTGCAGCCAAAGTCACAATATATGCAAATAATATGCTCTATTTTTTTTAAATAAGTAGAAGTATTCTAAATAATGTAAAAATCTTAGTTATTTTGTATGAGTATATTTATTTCTCTAATTTTTATTCCAAGTTTCATTTTGATTATATAAACATGGACTGCCAACGCCAACTTCACGTTGTAAGCCAACACAAAAATGTGATTCTCCCTAACCCCGGCAGACTATTATTCAGCCAACACTCGAAATTTAACCAAATATGCAAAATCCAGAAAGTATGCTCAAAAACGTATAAATATGCAAAATATGCAAAATGAAACTTGGCTTAAACGATTTGTTTTCACATAATTAGTATACATATGCAAAAAGTTTTGTCGGCATATCAATTATAGAAAATATGAATATGCCATATAATATCAGCTTTACTAATGATAGTTGCAACTTGTAAGAACGTTTTACTAATTACAACTATATGGCATTAATGTCTATTAAACGCAATCTCTGGTAATTCAATTACTTCATTGGGCGGTAATTGGCAATTAGTTATTTATTACTTTCTTAAAGTAATTTGCCCAGCTCTGCCACTTGTATATATTAATAGTATATTGTTTTATTAGGATTAAAAGTGACACTTTGTTTGACGAGCAATTATGTTTGCATTTGCAAGGCCAGCAAACGCAAAAATTGTAAGTTAAACAGAGTCAGTTTTAATCCGAATACATACTAATTTTTCCGCAACCTACAAAAGTACAAAATATTCACAATTTGAGATGATTGATTACTTTTGACGTTTCTCATTTAAAAATCATTATGACAATTACATCCACAGCCGACCAAATGGAAGTTACTTTTAGTTCCATGGAAGTAAAAGTCCTTTTAATCTCAGGAACTAAAAGTGTTATATACCAACATACAATTTTTGTGTCAGTAAGAGAAACGTCTATTGCAATGTCAGATGTTGGTATTAAAAGCAATGACTTTTAATACGGTTGCGGAAAAAAGATATTTTGTATACATATTTGAATATTGTTCTGAATTATGAATATTATTAGAAAAAAATATAACAACAGAATAACACTAATTCAAAAACGAGTGGATATATAAATGTTAGGGAAGCTTAAAATAAGAAAAGAAAATTATTTAAAATATAACAAAAAAAATAAACATTTATATATGTAGACAACTGAAAGAAAAACCAAGGACAAATAGAAAATAAAAGTTATAACTAAATTATGGCACAAATATGTAAATATTAAAGTTTGCTGGAAACAAAACTGCAAAAAAAGCATGAAAAAAGTTCCAAAAAGGCGGAAAGTGCAGTGGCGGAAGTTACAACTCTGTCAAAATTATATGATTTAAAGAAAAACAAGAAAGCGCTTCTGCAGATGAAGAAAATACATGAAAAAAGGGGAAAAAATTCATGATTGAGCGAAAGCTAGTTTGGTCTACGTCAAAAACTATACAGAAGACAATACAATACCACCTAATGAACTGAAAGATAAGAAAGGTAATTTGGTAACAGAGTATGACTTTATGAAAATCTGGAGAGAATATTTGATGATGGAACTGTTTAAAGGACATCATAACAGGAATTTCAGATGAAGTAGATACACTTGGTTTTTGAATGATATTTTATGAAAGAAAATAAAAATAAAATATTAGAATTACAAGATTGTTCGATACTTCTATCTGGATGATAAAATAACTGTAACTGGAATAATTAGAAAGAAGCAAATGTCGAATCTGGCAAATATTATAAGCTTTTAAATCAAAAATTAGCCTTCGCTGAATATGCGAATAGAATTCGCATCGAGTAAAATATGAACAGAAGAAACGCTAGGAGGTAGGAACGAAACAGTTAAACAGGGCTGGGAAAGAAAGGGCAATGGGAATAGTAGATTGATTGTAGAGGCCTTGCTCAAAGTAGGAGTTGATACGTGAACTGGAATTGGCCCAATGGAAAACAAGAAACTGTAGAAGGAAAAAACTACAGCTGAGCGAATATGTATTGATCTCTTCTATTGGCCCAGTTCTAGGATGAATAAAAATAGGGAAAAAGCAAAAAATATTACTACTGCACTTCGAATACAAACAGCAAAAGACAGTCATTAAAATTGGCACTTTCTTCTGCAAATTCAGGCACTTTTATCAAGAAATCGTTTCTGCAACTATTTAGTTACTCTCGAACTGGCGAGGAATGTTTCAAATTTCCAACTTTTGAATTAAAATGAATTTGTGCTCAAGACGAATGTATAATTTCACAGAAATGAAGAACAAGATAAGAACAACATGATAAGCAATAAGAAACATATTTATTGCACATTGTTGAAAAGAAAATTAAGAACTCTGTATTCTGCCTATCCAGGTGTATTATAAACAATGTCACATCTGCTCTCTACAATCCTCAGTGCTAATACAATAAAACCTCGGTTTATCGTACGTTCCAGTGTCAGTTTCATAAATATTTTTGTTTTTTATGTAAAAACTGGTAAAGAATATATTTCCCTTTAAAGCATATACTTTAATCCAGATGATTTCATACCATAGCCATTTTACGATAATTTCGATTTAACTGACACTGGCTTCAGTTAGTTGGTTACATCCGGATTTGACTGGATAACATTATCTTAAACCCTAATTACTGTGCTTATCAATAGGTAGATTAAAATTAATTATCAAAGCACATTCCCAACTCGAATAACGAGTTCTTTAAACACAGTTTTACTCGCCATTTTAGCGGGATACAAGGTTATCAGAACTCATAGATAACACCAGAGGTATTTTCTGGAAAAGAATTGCAGAAGCATCGCTATCTAATTATCTATGCTGTTAAGGGGAGACACTTACAATGCCGTGTTAGAGCGTGGGGATTCCCCGATCCGCGTGACTTTGTCTGTTCTCCGCCACGTAGATATATTTGTACAATACCTACCAATTCCTACTTTTAACAACAGTATACGATGCTTCTCACATCTTAGGTTGTATGACCGCCCGTAACATGTATCACTTATCTCTAAGACTAACTATTGCAGTTATTATAGCTAATCTTAGTTAAATAATTAATAGTTTGCAAGTGAAGCTAAAATATCAGATTATTTCTTACCATTTAGGCTATACTCTTGAGAATACTTCAGAACTATAGACACTTTCAGAGATGCGATTTCATAAGAAATAAACGCTCTAGCTTAGACTGCAGGCTTAAAAATATCCTTAAAGTGGAAGATAGCAGAAATATTCACTGCGCAAAATCCTTTGTTTTTTTTTTCGCGACGTCACGAACAGATTGTAAATACATAAACGAAAATTAGAGTACCGTAATCTATATCTCACAATTAAATAAATGTATTGCATTTTTACGTTTAAAATAGATTAGCGCGAGATATTAAGAAATTGATTTCCGTATCATTTTGCTTTAGCATGTGGCCAGCGGTAACACAATTTTACAGCGAAACAAAGACACATAGCGTTTTATATTTTCAAACTATTTCTAGTGTAATTTGCACTAGTAAAATATTCGTGGTTGAATTTAAAAGTATATATATCCAGTGACCGCCAAAAAGTCGGCATCATATGGGTAAAATTGTTATTTTTGATTTTTCAAAAAAACTTTTTACGGCAATAACTTCTGCTTGTCTAAAAGCTTATTTAGCCTCTATCATATATAACGAGTGATTTTTACTTATTTAGAAAATGGCGTTTTTCGAAATTGTGAAAATGCAAAAAGCGCTATTTTTCGGAAATCGAGTAAGATTTCAATAATATTTTTTTAAAGTGTGTTATTTTTAGCTTACTGAACAATCTCAAGGCTAGAAAACAACTACTTTTCTTTAACTTTAGCTAAAATCGATTTTTTTTAGTTTTTTAAATATTTTTCAAAATTTTACATACCAAAACTTAATTTTAAAATTCAAAGTTTTATGTGAAGACATAACTGGAAAAAATAATATAAAATGTTAATTACTCCTTTAAATTTTTTATTATTTACCGAAAAGTAATATGTTCCCATTATTTTTACGTTTTTGATGCTAGGCGCTTTTTAGGAGGAATATTTTTCAATGATAATCGATATCTATTTAAATTGCTTCTAAAAACTGTAATCTAGCCCTGTTAATGAATTACTGTTACAAAAATCCTGTAAATGTTCTGTTACAGTGGTCTAAATGAGGAGATTTTTTAAAACATGTAAACTAGATAAAGACTAGATTAGAATTTTTAAAAGTCATTTAAATAAATATTAATCAATATTGAAAAATATTTATTCTTAACAGCGCCTCGCATCAAAAACGTAAAAATTATGCGGAGATATTACTTTTCGGTAAATTAAAAAAAAAATCTAAAGGAGTAGTTAACATTTGATATTATTTTTTTCCAATTATAAATCTTTAAAGTCTTCGCCTAAAAATGTTAATTTTAAAATTATTTAACCCTGCGGTGTTATGCTACGTTTTTGTCGGAAGATAAAACGCTAAAAACATTTAAAAATTACGTCTATTGAAAAGAAAAATCATACGTTATGGACATTTACATCAACCAAAGGATTCTCTGTTAAACTTTCTTACTCGTACATACATACATAATTCTGAGCCTTTCTACTGTAAGATGCAAGGTTTCGCGTCGATTGGTTGTCATTCTTCATTGGTTGGAGTTTTTCTGTACCACTTTTTCCATTTTTTTTCTATTTTGGGCTTTTTGTCTCGTTGTGTTCCATTCTAATCCCCTCTGTTGCGCTGCCTTTCTCACCTCTTCTGTCCATGTCCTGCTCGGTCTTCCCATTCCGTTCTTTCCTTCTGGTCTTGCTTCGAAAGTCTGTTTCACCAGTCGGTCTTCATCCATTCTATACACGTGTCCTCCTAGCCATCCTAATTGTCTTTCTTGTATCACTTCTTCCACTGCCTTTACACCTAACTGATCTCTGTACGTTGCGTTCCTAATCCTGTCTTCTCTTGTTTTTTATTCTATTTTTCTCCAGAATCTCATTTTTGTGTTTGTCAGTCTATTTCGTTGCTCATCTGTGACCACCCACGATTTAAGTCAGTTTGAAAATTGTCCGCCGCTACTGCATTTGACGCGCACGAAGATGGGGTTTGCAATTCCCGAAGTTATCCGCAACCAAGCTAGAAAAAGGGCGTGTGAATTTCAGTGTGACTCTTCCGCGTATTCTAGCAACCAGTTTGATAACCTTATCGACCATTATTGAAGTATGTTGACAATATTAACAATTTCGAAGGCACAGCCAATAAGTCTGAAGTGTCAAATCATGTCTCGTTGTTGTAACGTTGAACTTCGTTTCGACCTCTGGTCGGATATTTGGAGAATTTCTATCGTCTCTCAAAAGGCAGCTCGTCACGCCGCGCCGCACGAATGCCGACGCTATGAGTTACGGCTGTCCATTCTTTATTCTCCGAGCCCGCATAGGTTGTGTAATATTCAAGAGATAAATCGGTTTGATGGCACCGAAGTTTTGAGTATATCCCTGTTGGCACTGTTGGAAATGCTTGTAACAAACCGTTATTAGTTTGTCATCGTGCTACCAATAATTTCTTCCCTACACAGCTTCAAGCTTTCTTATATAGCGTAGCGTGACACCGCTCTCAGCTATAATCCGCCATCAATATATTTACGAGGTGTGTGTTATCTCGATATCGTTCTCGAATTTAATATACTTTATTTGTGAAGCAGAATGCAGTTACTGTTTGAAGTAAGATAAACATTTCAGCTGAGAATTGAGTACATTCCTGTAGCGCGGGAATTTCTTTCTAACGGAAGCCCCCACCTCATTCCAGCGAACTCAGGTGGCGCCTAACAAAATGACCGAATTTGTTCCAGTATCCTTAAGGTATAAATTGTTTTTACTATTCCCGTCCAGCATAAATCCTCCTTCTTTCCAGTGAGCCGTTTTCACCCGTAATAAGCATTAAGGTTTTGTTCAAGAAAAGCTGCTTCCGCTTCTGTTCTTTTCGGGTCTATCATCAATCCCTCTGAAATTTACCTGTATTTGATTTTTAAATGTGTCGTTTTTTGGGTAATTCTAGGCGAAAATATAAGCAAACACCAGAAAGAGGAGGAAGAGATAATGGTAGTATGGGCGGTGTAAAAAAATTAATAGAAAAATGTCAGACGTTGTCACTGAAAGCTACGAGTGTTAACAAACGTGGCATTAAACAACGAGCCAGCTATAAAGTATATGATTCAAAAGTATAATTTCCAAAGCTTGAAAACAACAATGTACTTTTTATATACCAATATGAAATGATATGTGGAGGAAACTGATACTAAACCTGTCTGAGAAGTGCTAAGTGATAAATCCATGAAATTTTTGTATGCATTAAAAATGCAAACAAAAACAAAAGGCGATACATACACACTTTAGAACAGAAAAATTACAAGTAGTAAGCACGTGTCAAAAATAGTATACGAAAAACTCTCTTACCTTCTTAATAAATGTCTTGTATGCATGAACGAACCATCAAAAGACTGAAAGGAAAGATTTCTATATAACACTTACAATTGAAAAGAAAATCATTATTGACTAAGACCATCGGTATGTATTTAATATCCTATAACCTTGAAAACATCAAGGTCGCTCTACTTCAGAAACTTTTTGAAGTACTAGAAGAAAAAGTCGGAGTTGTTAGGAAGAATTAGGAGAGAAGCACGGTGAAGCCTGCCAGAACTTATAGTAACTCCGATACCTATTCAGATCATTTCCTAATACTGATAGAAATGGAACAGAATAGACCCTAACTGTTACAGAAGGCTAAGTATTGCACTAGCTACACTACGGTTGTGCCTTTAAATGTGCAAAACTTTCAAATATTGATTTTAAATAGGTATTTTATTACAAATTGCCCTCTTTTGTATAATAATGTCAATAATTACTTTTTGAAATATCTCCTGAAAACTTTTATATGGGTGGGTTCTTTTATCTAGTTACTTGTTTCTGAAAAATTGATTTTCTAATATTTCAAATGTGATTTGTCTCATAAGTCACAACTTATGTCAACCAAATGTCAAAACAGTTTTAAAATTCTAATGACAAATGCCCAATCTTTTGAATGGTACAAAATAATATTAAATAATACAGTAAGTTCTTGTCTCTTAATTAATTTCACCTTTTTAATGTCTTTATTTATTTTCTAGTTAGGATTTGATAAGAAATCACCGACCTTGAATATTTTCCTTGTTAAGAACAATTTCCCAAAGCAATTACTTTAGCTCAAATCCTAACATTTTCACGAGTCATGCAAGGTAAATTCGTAATTTAGCGGTAATGTTACCAAACCTTCATTCTGCAGATATTTACTTCCGCGTAGTCCAGTTCAAATATTAACGCATTGCCGATTCAGGTTTATTTTGGCGTAGGCTACAATTCAAGCAGTCTTAGGTTACCGAATTCCTTGCACCTATTTGTTGTTGTACAAGCCTGCCTTAAAAATTTCCGCGTAAAACGTTTATGAATACTGCCGTGCAGTCCTATTAGGCGAGTTTCATTTATGAATGTATCCTTTGTTCTTTTGCGAGCAAAACAAGCTTCAGCTTACCAATTTCTACGTATTCGTTATCTTCAAGGTTCCCTGCAAGTTTCGTATAAACTGCCGAGTCAGTTCGATTTAGTTCGTTGTAAAGTTCCGCACCACCTCTCGCTCTTTATTTAAGTCAGATAAGAACGGAGTGTAGTCACGCGCTTGCGTCAACTGCAGTTGCACTTTGCGAATGCAGCTTAAGCTTCACTTCCCGCCGAGTCTTGGACTACAACAGGCGAGTATCCAGTTCACCTTCCCGCGGTTTCGCTTTAGGCGGACGCGGGGTGGTTCAGTTAAAAGTGTATAGTTTCACTTCCGCTACCGCTTCCCAATTAATGTATGTGCTTTCATTCTTCTTTGGTGCCGTTGCGAGCCCTAAAATGTGCCGCCTTACTGTGTCTCGAACTGCACGCGTTGTGTGTTTAACGGTTGTTGCTAATTGTCGTGAGTACCGCATAATGTTGTAAGCCTGGACTTTCCCATTTATCGTAAAGTGGCAGCTTTAAACACGTCTTCGGACGGATTAGTGTCGTGGGGGTCCATTACAAAGGTTTACTCGTGCATCGAAGTTCTTGTCGTTTCGAAATCTGCCGCATCGCCTCAAGACTTCTCCCGTTCTCCCGCATGGGGATATCAGGTTACTTCAACCCGCAGCTCGTACCGCTGCCGTACAGTTCCTTCAAGGATTTTGAGGTTACCGTCATCAGCACATTCTTGGAGGCTATCGCTGTCTCATGAACCCCTTTTCGTTCGAGAGCATCGCCAAGAGCGCCAAGTCGAGATCTCCCGGCACCGCTGCATCAACAATATAGTTGCTTGGAGCCTTATCGATGAATTAAGGTATTGTAATCGTAGTTTTATACAGTGTGTTGCGCATATTTCAGTGGTGGGCGAAGTTTCGGAACTCTCAACCTATCGTGCATGTTATTTGCGGGCGAAATTTCTAAACTCTCAACCTATCGTGCATGTTATTTGCGGGCCGTATGCTAATCGCACGAGCCATTCTTTATTTTGAAATATAAGCCTTCAGCATAAGCTGAATGGGAGTCTGGCTCCTGGAATTGTTGTAGGCCATTGGACTAATTCAAGTAAGCTTATTCCGGGATCTAGGCGACCAGCATCTTAGCGGACATGCCGCTCCCTTGGCATTTAGCCATTATTGTGTTGTAAGACCGTTTACTAACCCAGAATATTTAGCACTTGTTACTTGATCAAATTGCCTTCGGGCTTGTATATATTTTGGTAACAGATTGCCCATTTTTAAGTTACGTATTACTTTTTTTGTTTCAAATAGATGTGTATTTGATATAACTAACGAGAATTGAGGTTCTTGTTGCGTTGTGTATGTATTCCTTTGTACAGGGCCCAAGCAGCTGGAGAAAAGACACCAGAAAGGGAGGTGTAAACGCCAATGCCGTGGGAGCGCCTCTTGGAGTACGACATTACGCTACTGCGATTGCTTTTCGGCTTTTGGCCAGTCATCAGTTAACAATAAAACAACACCGTCAAAGGCCGTGGCGCCCTTCAATTAATCTGTACATCTTTGTCACCCATCACCCCGTTCGTGGTATCTCGCCCTGAACTGTACCCTAGAGTGTGAACCCCCCTCCCGACCGAGTTTTCTAGCCGAGGCATTTGGGCTGGAGGGTGCACGCCGGGGCGAGCCCTATTGCGAACAATCGTTAGGGGTCGTAGTGAGCAATTAATCCTGTAACAGCTTCACACAACGTTCAAGACAGCAACGTATTTTTGATCTGCAACTTGACCCTTCAGCTTCCTGCAATGCACTGCTCACAGACAGACCACCAGTCCCAATCGTCGTCCAATATTAGCAAACTACCATTTCTTGACAGCAACCAGCCAACAGAACAAACCTGAACATCCACCTGCTACAGTAACTACTTCCTGGAAAGCACCTTCTCACTCCGATGACACCCTTTTGGAAGCACCACACAACAACAAATAAATTGACGTAATCCCATTTTGATTTGTTATATGTCAAATGTATTCTCCTAAATAAAGCTGTCCCAATATGACTCCTCAATTATTCACTTGTATACAATTCTTCTATCCATTAGGTTTTACCATATACCAATTATCTCCTTTAATTAATTCTGCGCTTCTCTTTAATTATTTCTTAATATTTCATTTTTTATTCAACACGAAGATTTAGATTTTACCCTTTTTATATTAGCCATACATTTTCTCAATAAAACAGGATTATATTCAATATTTTAATTAGACCAAAATCGTTTTTCTACATACTTTTTAGTTTGTTATTTTTCAATAATTGGAAACAAATTTCTGAACTACTACATTTTCCTTATTTATGCCTTCCAGTCAAAATAACAGTTGTCATTGATTTTCAAACTGTATTTCATCAAATTTTATTTTATTTTCAATTCACCTGTAATTTTCAAATAGCTATGTTTCAGACACAAATCTACCTCATCTCCAAATAAATCCGAACCATTTTAATCTCATTGTAATATCCCAATTTTAACAAATTTTAATGCAAACCATATTAAGCTTGTATCATAACAGTATAAATAGAACCTTGTATTTTCTCTGTATCACTTACTAAAAAAAGTGGGAAAGGAGATCTTCTATTTATAGATACAGACATGACATACGACAGCGTTGCGAGGATTAAACTGCCGTCCTGAGTGCAGTGGCACCAGTACTCTCCAGATGAGATTTATTAAAAAAAATATAAATAACAGACGCGTTCCGCAAAAGAGAATACGCACGTGGAAAAGGACTCAGACTGGAACCAGTAGATAAATAGAAAAAGCATTGTGCACTCAGGTATGGGCATGCCAATAAACGGTCAACCATGTCCTTATTTTACCGAGGACCCGGTATCAATGACGCAGAATTAATCCTATCTAGGGTTCACGACCAGAAGATTATAAGGAGATGAAAAAACTGAACATCCTGCAGTTAATTCCGACAGTAAATATAATAATGATTAATGACGATTATGATTAATCAAGTAGATAGTTTTTAGCAGATTAAGAGACGATTACACCAGAAATTAATAGAACCGGTCCTGTGCTACGACTGCTAAGTATGGTCAGTTAAAGAAGCAACGAAAGGAAACCTTGAAGCAGTTGAAATTGACAATTTACTTTGTAGTCCAGAATAGCAAGACTACAGCGAATCCCCAAGGAAAAAATTAGAAGACGACTCGAGCACTTGACCGATACCGTAGTCGATAAAATAGAACGAAGAAGTTTGAAATGATTTTACAGTAAAGAAAGTATTAGAATGGAACTCAGGAGAAAAAGCAAAACGAGGAAAGTTGTAACGCTAGCATCTACAAAAATTTATAAAATGGACATTAAACAATGTATTTAATTTATGCATCGCTCATTTAGACGTTATCAGGCGTTACATCTAACCAGCGCTCGAACTAATAATAGCAAACACGTACCCGCTATGCGCAAAGACACGAATAAAAACCCCGGCGCCGCCTCCCACTCAATGATGCCTGAAACGGCTATTTTGATATAAAAGCAGGTTTCTTGACCATTTAAAATCACGTAAGTTGAGTTCCTAGACCTTCCCTTCCTCAAACTCCTTTCCTGACATTAGATTATGGCAGTGCTGGCCTATCTTCTAACGTATCCACCTGAACCCTAACCTTTACGTTAGATTGTGGTTGTGTTGGTCCGTCTCCTAACGTATCTACCTGAACCCTAACCTACGTCTTAGATTGTGGCAGTGTTTGCCTGTCTCCTAGCACGTTTCCTGTAAATTCAAAGCCCTACGACCGTAAGCAGCAAGAATATTAAAATTTTATTGGTAACTGTACCTGTAGGAATCGTATTGCACGTCCCGCATGAATGCGGCTCGAGCAATATAGCCGCATTTATTAAACTTACTTGGAAGGTCCGCATTGGACGTTTAAAGACAACTTCCTGGAGCCCAAAGCTAAAGCCCACCTTTCGAGTCCGAGCGCAGATGAATTCACCGCAAGGGAATGCCGAGCTATAAAATTTCACCGCCCGCTAAAATAAGCGAGTTCCACCAGGTCCAATTTCACAGCGCAGTTGCGCTTGAAGAAACGCATTTTCGTCCGAAGGCACACACACGCTCCAACCACAAGAAACGCACAAGCCTGGAGCCGCAGGTATCTCATAATCTACACAAATTCTGAGTATATTTGCAGAGTGCGAAAGTGTCAACAAAGCGCGTTTATCTCAAAAGCAACGTGTCAGACGCTCGACATACAGGGAAAAATATCTATTTAGCTCCTCGCCGAATGCATCCGCCACCGGTACCTACCTGATGAGTGCGTTGCAGTTTGCCAAGGAGCAAAGAAATACAGCCCCGTGGAAATTGCTAATTCTATTAATATACAATTCAGTTTGCTTAGAATGACCGATTATTTTGTACTTATAGTTAACAATAATATATCGTTAGTAAATATATTGTTTTCGTGATCGTATACATTTGAGAATTGATGAACATTTTCTTTGACTGAGTTACTCGAGGTGGAAAAATTAATAAAAGTTTGAACCTTTCCGAAATGAATGAAAGTCGTAAATGACCAGAATTAATTACCAGGACTATAAAGTTAAATTTCGAGGGTCAAAATGTTACAAGGTCACAAAAATACTGAAATTGAAATAAAGGACTTGCGTACGATAGAGGGGTAAATAATTAAATAAATATTAAAGAATAATAATGCCGGCAGTACGGCTGAGTGGTGTTGCATCTCTCGCGGCACTTGCAAAAGTTAAGCACCAGTCTGCTTGGTCAGTACTTGGTTGGGTTAACACCTGGACAGCGGGCGTAGTGTTCTAGCTAGACAGGCTCCACTACTTCAAGTACCTCCGCCGAATTTAAAATGCACATACCCTCAGCGGCTCGGTGTGCCCGGCGCCCCGACACTGTGTAAACGGTATAAGGGGTTACAGATTATTATACTAAAAACAATACCTAATTATTATTTTACCGGCGCCACGGGATTTGATCCTCGCCGACAGAGATAATTGGCATATCCAAGAAGGGAACAACCTCCAAAAATGGAGTTGTTGAAGTTGTCCAAGCTGCCGACCTACTTTGGGCCTGCACCTGTGTATGTTTAACTTACTCATAATGTCACCTGTATGCAAGCCCATTTTACGATCAATAACGTATATTGAATTCACATAAGACTACAAGGAAAACATTGAGCCGCATTAGACATTATTCGCTATGCAACTTATTACTATTAGAGGGAAATCCTAAAATAACATGATGGCTACAAGCTACACCTTATCAAACTTATTAGGCTGGTCACAACCCAACATGTCTACTGACAATACTTAAGGCCCTACCTAAGTGGGAGGGAAGCTCGAGCTGTATCCGTCAAGAGAATACTTGAATGTTACACAATTATATACTAATGATGTTCGATTTACTTCCACCTATACATGTATGTAGACTCTAGCTACTAGAATAAAACGTATAAACGTACAGACGCTACAAGATCTATAAAAGTTATCCAGAAAGAAATCTTGTCTAAAGGTGTAAAAAGGCACAGCAAGTCTACAGCTTGAAGTAGTGGAGTCCAGATGGTTTGAGGGCACACCTGATAAGATGAGAGGTTTTCTTTCAGACCTGGAGCACAAGTAACCCTCGAAGATGTTCGTCGAAATGGCAGAAATACGGCAATTCTGACCTGGCACTCGATAGAATCTTGAGGATTTTGTTTGGGCGGCAGAAGCTCGAATAGTCTGACTTGGGGCACGAGAGAGGCTGAGAATATATCGTTCTGCGTGTGAGTGATATCCGATATCCGATTTTTTCCTTGGCTTGAGGCGATAAGCAATCACGGTGCCTTGTCGACTAAGACATTTTAGCAGGTCGAAGTTTTTAATATCACTCCAATTAAGACCGATTAAATAACGATATAGCACAAGGTAACTCCATTGTAATCGTACGCATATTAAGTCTAAGGCAAGAGCGATCGTACGTTCGTCTCCATGCCCCATTTGCACTTATAGCGAGAGTAGGTTGGGCTTCTAAGCAGCCTCTCCCCTCATGATGTTAACCGGGACTGATGGAAGGAACCAACGGTATCGCTCATTTGCAAGTCGCGACGCCAAGTGAAACTAAAATATCGGCCCGTCCATGGATCATGGTGCAAAAATCTTAAAAGTACCCTTAAAATTAATCTAACATAACAGGTAGCCCCAGTACAGGAACAACTTTACGATAGTGCCATCTATGAAAAGAAGGTCTACAGAGTATAAATATTGGACTACAAAATATTCGAAAAAAGTATTGTAATCGTTAAAAAATCACCTTCGGAGATTTCTTCAAATATTCACGTCCCTAGATGACAAAAAACATGTTTTCCCAATTCCGTAATCTGTCTGTTCATCTGTTGTTGACAGTATAGCTCAAAAGTATTTATTGGAGGAAGACGCAGGGCGAGCACCTTAAAAAATTAAATTGCCTTTTTTTGCTTTAATTAGAGAACTATTACTTAAATAAAAGTAATATTTTGCACTTAGCTCAGGTGTATAGCCTTAACCCTTGATAAAAATAGATATATTTTGTACACCACGGATGCAGGGTATAGTATATTACATACCGAGGTGGAAAGTGTTTCATTCCTGTCGAGAGATTAAGTAGTTAACCGAGACGCGTAGCGTCGAGGTGAACTTTATCTCGAGACAGGAATAAAACTTTTCACCGTGGTATGTATACTATTTTATTCGCAACCACTTTATTCTAAACAATAATTGGAAAAATTATTATATTATGATACGACAGGTTGTGACGCGCATGAATGGATCAACGAGATTCCCAGTGTCCCTACCTACTCGGCGGGCGGGAATGTACTTCCCGCACTCACTTCCCGCACTTGAGCGGGAAGTGAGTGCGGGAAGTAGCGGGCGGAAATATACGACTTCCCCCACTCAAATGAGGTCAGTAAAGTTAACATTACATATATGGTTGCGAATAAAATATTTTAAAACATTAAACTCTTATTTCTTCTTTGTTATCAACATTTTTAGTTTAAAAACTTTCACTTAAGAGGGTAGTTCCGTTTAAATCCCTTTACAATTTTTTTTTTCACTTGTGAGCTTTATAGCACTCACTAACGTTCATGTTCTAAGCGCTCCACGCGTGGAAAAAGCACCTCTTTGGCCGCATGTTATATAAACTACTATTAATTATAGTTATTGAATTAATTATAGTTATTGAATAATTTGTTCATGCATGCATAAAACTATTTTTATTAAAATTTGAAATGATATTTGTGGAAATGGAGACATAAACTAGGGGGTCACCCAATCTATGTGTTTGCTCCAACATTTCTTTCTGTCCTTGGACCACATGGCATCATCTTGAATTTTGAGTGTAGGCAAATAGAGCTGTTTGTTTATCATACAGAGTATTACAGGTATCAATCTTCATTTTTACAGTTCGCTTTCTTATTTATTCAACACAGTAAACAATTCATTTAAATTACTGTTTATAGGTGAATTTATATTTTAGTTTGCTTCCTTCTCCGATTGTTTGATATTCAGTAGTGACACTTCTCTGTAAAAATTGGTTATCATTAAAAGCACATACTTTGTTAAAAAGAGTAGTTCAAAAATAAGGATTATTTGAATGTAAAGCAAATAATCTTAAGGACAGAGTACAATAGCTATCCTTTTATTATTACGTAATAATTAATACATTTTTGTTACTGCTTCTTATCATCAAAGTCAAATTAAATTAAAAACATGAGTTTCCACCATTCATCGAAATTATTTCAGAGTTAAAGCCCTTTAGCAGAGCGATGCTACAGTCGATCTGTTTTGGTGAGACTAAATTATAAAATAACTTAATAACAACAGATGAAAGCTAAAGATAAGTATATTTTGGAATTTATTTAGTGTTATTATCAAATTTAGTACAATCATTTGTTACAATGCAATATAGCTTTAAACTAAAAGTAAAGTATTAACAATAATGCAATAGCTATTTATGATAAAAGTGCTAAGAGTAACTGTTGATTGCACGAGACATGAAAATTATCAAATGAGGCAGTAAGCCTTTGTTAATATGTCAAGTGCAATAACACGAGTTTGCCTACAATATTTATTTCACGACCCTAACAGAAGTATACAAATTTAGTTTGGTGAAAAGTTTGCATTAGACATTCTAGACATTCTAGTGTGCGATTTTTGTTTTTATTGTACGTTACCTCGTGACTAAATTTACTTTTAACACTAGCGTTAAAAGTAATTCTTTGAACACTGGTTTTTAACTCTAAAAGTAAACGTTAAGAAACCTACTTTTTACATAATCGTAGAAACACATTATTATTTTATATACAATTATTTAATATTAATGAATTAACAATGCATAGTATAATTCAAAACATCACTTTTAAGGTAAAAGTAATACAAAACTTCTCTTGTGTCAAAAATGAAACATGTAAACATAAACTATAAGAAACGAATTGCTTATACAGATTGTCTGCATGTACTAGGTACACACGGTAACTAGATACAGAGACAGTTTGTTTGTCTAACAGCACTAGCCGTCTCTGTATCTAGTGTGTACCTAGTACCTGCAGACAATCTGTATATGACACACTCAGCAAAAATAACTGGTGCATTTCAAGAAGTTAAACTAAGTTTCCATGGAGTTATCTAGGTTCAACTATAGGATTTCGTTTTTGCCCGACAACGGAACCCAATAGGATAATAATAATAATTATATATTCCTTATCACTCTTTTCTTTTTATTTATAACTTTAACTTATTTGTTCTTTGCCAAAACTGTTTTTGATTTTACTTTTAATTAACGGATCTCTGAAAGTTTCCATTACATCTGTATCTAGACGCTCCTGTTAAAAAAATATCTACATTGGTAGCTAGATACTTGCACGGAAGTGTTTTCAACAACGCCCCCTTTAGTATATAGAATTGTAAGATGAAACACTGCAAAGACGACATGTACACAATAAAATTTGTAAATTTTAAAACCATTACTAGTAATGTAAGACATAGAACACAACCATGACTAGACACAACGCCTACTGTGGATTAGGTATGCCGACCATGGACACAACACCGATCATCTAAAGTGAAACAAATGATGAAAGGCTGTAACTAACCTACACAAGCTAGAACGAGACAGAGCATCTTTGTACCACATCAGATGGTCAGTGTTATCTCCCACTACCGTAATGTACGATATTTAAACATAGAATACTCTTAGAAGAATTAAGCCCACATTGCTTCATCTATTATTGTAATTGTAATATTGATGGCAACAATCTTTGACAACTTTTAGTAATGATTTAAATTTGTAGCAAACAGGATGTCACTTTATATATTAAATGGAATGTTTTGGCACAAACCATTTTTGATAAGATCGATACCGAATCCTAATAAATTAATTTATAAGGCTTTACATCTTACAATTATCGCCAATTTAGTCCGGCAAATAAAGGGAAAAATAGTGAAATGTGAAAAATTGGGGGAAAGCTAAATTTTGGTCAGTTAGACCACAACAAGAGATCAATTTTCCAAAAACTCTTCACCCCCGCCCCACTTTTATGCTTTCCCAACAGTGCCCCCTAGACTTTTGAAAACTGCTAAAGGTTGGAATGAAGTTCTTTAATTCTTAGAAGATGTAATAGATAAACTCTTCTATTGAATTTTGCGCTAATACCAATAATTTTATTTTAATTTTCATGAATACTGGTGGGGATCACGTGATGCTCTTCCATCCGTCAGTATTCTCGATAGAGGGAGGCTCCAAAACCGTACAAAAGCCCGAAAAGCCGGCCAGAAAAGAGAATTTGAGTACCGCTGCTCCAGACGAGGCTGAGGGCCAGCTCCACCAGTAAAGTCTTGATCTTGCGGAAGAATCGAGCGCTAGCCTGCTAACTTGCAAATCCCGGATCACTTATTCCAAACCTTCTCCTATACCAGAGGAATCTGTCCTGATTACGCACCGGCGCTCGCTTAATGACGTGCCTAATCACCGCCCAAACCTTCCTGTAAGATCTAAGTAATGCCGTGTCGATGCACTAGCTATATTTCCCCGATATCCCAGTATGAAACCTACACTTCACACTTCTTAAACCCTGAAGACAGCCCGTAGTGTCTAGGTGATGCCGTTTTGGTGAACTAGCTACATTTCCCCGACTTCCCCGTGCCTTATAGGTGCCATCCCGGTGCACTAGACACTTATCTTTCTAATAGTTCCCCATCTACAATCACCACTTGTTAGAGCTCCGAATTCCGCTCTTAGTTCAGGATATGCCGCCAGCTTTCCTGAAGGGCTTGTTTATGCATTCCGCCCCAGCGAAAACCGAGGATCCGAGGGCAAAGCTCGTACAATTTGTTGATACACAAGTAATTGTGTTTTCATTATAGCATAAAAGCGGCCATCATCGGCCAGGGCAGGCCGAGCAGACCAATAAATGCGTTTGCAATTTTGGAATAGTAATTAGTACATACTTGTATTTGACAATTACTTTGAGTTGTACACTTGGAATCAATAGATGTTTTCATTGGTTGTACTCCACAGATCTTAGTACAGCTATCGAGAACATCAAACAGAACCCGGAAAAGCCGAATAAACCAACCCGTTGCGTTACAAAGTTGCAAGGATTAAAATAATATCTTCAATTTTAAAATAAAAATAACGCTTCTTTCCGATTTAATTAAAATTAAGAAAAATCTGTTAACATTAGTGCCAAATTTAAAAAAAAGTAGTTTTCTAGTACATTTCTTTAGGATAAAAACAAAAAAAAATCATAGAACCATTGGTTACGGAGATATAAAGCAGTTTCTTAAAGTCTGGGAATGTGAAGTTTGGTGGGGGTACTGAGGGGGAAGCACACGGGGGAGAGGCAGGATGTTTTGGGAAAATGTATCTCTTGTAGTGGTTTAACAACTGGCCAAAATTCTGCTTTCTCATAATTATTCCCGACATTGTTCCTTATTTCCTGAGCTAATTATTTTTGATTATATAGATTTGGCTGACACGTACACTGATTCAATCAATATATTTATTAACAATCCTATATTATAGCATTTTTATTCTAAAAGTAATTACGGGCCATAAATTTTGACATGAAAAGCATACAGCACAGAAATTTATAAGTAAAGAAATGTGCCAAATCGACCAATTCAACATGCTATTTTACAAAAGTTGTTTACGTTGCTCCCTGACACTATTCCTCTTTGGCAAATACTTAATTTCTACATAGTTAACTGCAAATTGTCCCAATACGCCTCCAGCCACTAAAACTGCCCCAACTCCTGTACTCTCCACTGCAACAAGGTCCGTTGTGAGTGCTGACTCCCCAATACCAGCAGCCACGGTGCCTACAAGAACAGCAGCTGTAGAGAGAGTCTTCATAATCCTTTCTCTCCTGTGGGCCTCATTTCTTGCACTTTCTTCATTCGATAATGTTGACTTCCGGCAGTCAACTTGGTTAGAAAGCTGCTGCAATGCTTTCTTGTATTTTGCTATTACGGCATCTTTGTTGCGAGAACTAACAAGCGATGCTTCGTCCAACAATATAAATAACATAAGAGTTGCATACAAGTCACTCCTGGCATCGAGTGAGATCAGATCTGTTAGAGAGTCCAGTACATCTTGTAGCCCTGAACATGTGCACTGGTAATCAGATAACTTAGTAGACAACTGATTTAGATGAGTTTTGTTTACATGCAGTTCTTCGTCAGATGCTAGTGAAACTTCACTTTCGAGAAAATTTTGGTAAACAGTTACAATAGGAGCGACTTTACTTTCAATTTCTAATATATCTATTGCTCCTTGACAAATTTCTAGAAGAGCTAAGTGAACGTCACTTGAAATGACAAATCCAACTCTGTGACCGTCCAAGCATGCAGGTGTGCTTTCTTTAAGGGCTTTTTTAATATTAACGTCAACTTCACATCCAATTCTGCCTTCCTGTTTTGGCATTTTGAAGAAAGCAATGCTACTTTCATTGGTGGCAAAACACTTCAGAAGCACTCTGTCCTTTTCAGACATTTTCAACTCACTGTTTTGTATGATTTCTTGTTCAATTCTCAGGGCAATCTCATTTGCAGTGTAGTCGTTACTATCTTTCGTTAATATCAATGAAATAGATTTTTTTTTAATATCTATGTTTGGAATTAATTCGTTCACCTCCTTGATAAATTTCAGAAAACAGTCGACACTGTCGTTTACAATATCGTTAATATCGGAGATCAGTACAAATCGACATGTACAAGTGTGATGTATTTGGTTAATATAAATGGCGCTGATGATAACCTGAACCTCGCCCCTATTATCCTCAAAGCCAGGTGCATCAACAATAGAAAACTAATCTAACTCGTAAACCCAGGAATGGCGGTTTTGGAAAGAACGCCTTGGCCTATGTCGGACCCATATGCATGCTCATCTACCTTCATGATTTTATACACATTTTTGCGTAGTTGATATGACTGCAGTTCAGTTCCAAGCATGTAGTTGGTTAGAGTACTCTTTCCACTCCTAGTGTTGTCTAAGAATACGATAAGGTGCTTGTCTTCAATTTCATCATGAAGTGCGGTAAAATTTATTTTGGCTTCAATTAGAGCTTCATAGATGTTGTTCCTTAATTCTTCCATTTCGGTGCTTACTAGAATACAGAAAATAGTTATTAGTATTTGGTTTATTTAAAGCCTAAGATCTACTGATTTAGATACCTATGTGTTCACAATAGTAATATGATTATATATAGGGATGTCGTACCCGGTTTAAAATCAAACCCGAGTACCGGAAAGCAGTACCCGGGTACCCCCGGGTACCCGAAATATATAATAAAAATATTAGTGTACATCTGAGGTAGCTACAATGTCTTTCTTTTAGGTTGCGAGTTTTAAATTGAACTAAATTGAAATAGTACCTACTCGCTAATTCAAACTGCAAGTCGTCTGTTATTCGTAAATATTTTCACACTTCCAAGTCTTGTCAAATTCAAGTACGTGACTTTTTGTCCGAAATTGGTAGCAGCATCAATCAATATCACACAGAGGATGTTTATGTTACTTCAACCCATGCTGACGCAATTTAATGGTACTATTGACGGGTTGAATATTTCCGTGAAGGGGATTTATTGCCTTCCTTATATGAAACAAAAAACATTATGTGGTATGGGATCACCCCATCCCATTCTTGTTATTACTGCATGGTTATGTTTTTCTAGCGCTTATTCCTATTGTTTTTATCATGTTCTCCGAAAAAGGCTGACTTCCTGGAAATTACATAATTTACTAGTCGACTACCAGGGTCCTGAAACTACACCCGGGTCGACCCGGGTACCCGGGTACCCGCCGACATCCCTAATTATATATTTAAGCTGGCCACAGATGCAGAAACTAGAGTGTGTATTTTTGAATGTGCACTCAAACCCGTGCAAAATTCGTGTATCCTGTTTAGTGCCACATATGTAGCGAGTTTTCCGCAGTTTTAAGTTGACCGTCGGTATAAAATGTCGTCGGTTTTATCAGAATACGAACATTGTTTGATGGCAGTGGCGTACGCTTGCATCGGTAAGAAGAAATGTAAAAATATAATGAAAAGAAACGTTCGAAATGGATAAAAGAGTGGCTGTTAAAACGCAATGAATTATCACATGTAAATTTGCTTATATAGAATTAACATTAGAACCTGGTGATCCGTTTAACTACCTCAGGATGGATGAGGAAACCTGCCTGGAACCTCTAAATGCTGATGCCAAATAGCATTTAGCCACGACATTGGACAAAACCGAGTTAAGCCTGCAGTTTTGGACCACACACGTAGGGGTTTCCCCGTGCATTTAAAACTGTACGAGGAAACAATCAAACAGCGCTAGATATTTTTGTTACAGACTTATTGGAATGCACATTCCAAATAAGTCTTAAGGTTTCAATCACATACGCGCGTGTTCGAATGAACTGTTTGGAATGCACACGCAAATCTTAAGGTAAGTATCTGCATCTATGGCTGGTTTTAATCTCACTGATGAGTTATGATGCTGAATTAAGGTTAATGTAATTAAAACATGACGCATAGTCTATGCTATTACTAATATGTACGAAAATCCCTAAATAACCAAATACTTTTATGGAAGTGCATCGCACCTCATGTAGGTCACCGCTAATGTGTTTAACCACGAGCTTATAAAAAGGATGTAAACGCTTCTTAAGTTTAAGTTCATAGTCAACGCTGTAATTGGCATTAACTGGTGCACTAAGTCAAGGTAATTAATCGACTATAACTTCGAAGGTTTAATAAATTATTTTAAAAACATCTACAACTATTTCGAGTACATAATTGATGTGGCCTTAATTAACAAATATTATATGGGGCTGCATATTTCCTGTCCTTTGCAAGATAACTCTCTTAACCTTT
The DNA here is from genome assembly GCA_940337035.1 of Agriotes lineatus. Taxonomy (NCBI): domain Eukaryota; kingdom Metazoa; phylum Arthropoda; class Insecta; order Coleoptera; family Elateridae; genus Agriotes; species Agriotes lineatus. The sequence continues at coordinate 146,247 of CALNHX010001263.1, read as the reverse complement.
GTCCATTGTATTCAAGTGTATTTGTAAACTGCATTCGCAGAACTTGCTGATAGTGTTTTATCTTTAGATAAGAAATTATATTACTTAGTGAGGTAGTACTTTGTATGCTCCTTTGTTTTTGAAGAATAGTGTGAAACTAAATAGGAGTCACAGTTGGCTGTAGAGTATTGAATAGCTTATTTTTATATCTTTACAAAACTATGTAAAAGTATCCGGCGAGACATTGCAGCGATAGTCACTATCAGCAGCGCAGGAACTACTGTAATTATGAGGAGGGGGGGCAGCAACATTTTTTAAAAGTGTTTTAACATGTCTAATCTTTATGTTTCTTTATGTTCGACTGTTCCATAGACACTTTATTATAGTATTATTTGGCATCTATAAAGTCCATAGAGTAAAGTAAAACGGCCGCCTGTCAATGTCCAATAGTTATTATCAAAATAAATGTTATTTTATTCAAATCAGAAAAGAAAATTATATTAACTGAAAACTTTACAAATAATAAAAAGAAATTCATCTTTAATACCTTACGCTAATAGGTAGTTATTCTTGATATTGATAACGCAATTAACCTCGAAGAAGCATACTTCGAAATTATCAAATGTTTCAATAGCAACTTCAATTTTCTAATGTGTTAATATAGTATGATCAAAGATTATTCTCATCTAGTGTGGCTATGGAATAGTTCTTAATTTATGAATGCAACTACAATTCATTTAAAAATCAAATGTCAAGTTTGACATGAAAATATAAATGTAAATGCATTCATAAATTGGAAACTATTCCGTAGTCATACTAGATGAAAATAATTTTTGATCATATTTTAGAAATGTTATTGTAGATAAAAGTAAAAATCTTCTGCAGTGTGATCGAACATAACGCTTTGCATGCAGCTCGTACATAAAAAGATCTTATTTGACTCGTCCTCTTCATTGGTGCACTACGCTCACTCTGCTTAAAATAGACTCGGTCAATAAAGTCCTACATTATGTACTTGATACATAAATAACTATAATACATAGTTACAATTAAGCTAAAATGTTTTTTCCCAATTTAGTCTGTTGGCGGTATAGCTCAAAAACTATTTGTTGGAGGAAAACGATATTCTGCATGCAGATTATATACATCTACCTGGCATAAAAACGAGAAAATTTTAGACAAATATATACAGGGTAACCACCTTAAAAAATTATTTTGTTTATTTTTGCTTTAACTGAGAAATAAAAGTAATAATTTGCAAATAGTGGAACAGCAGCAGAAACTCGCACAATTCGAGCACAGCCGAAGCTCACTTGTGCAAGCGACTGCAAGCGGGGACCCAAGTAGCAGACTAGAAACTCGGTTCAAAATATTGGCCTGGGATCACGGAGTTCGAATCACAGCGGACTATATTTCTTTGCAAATTGATGTTATTCGAGCAAGGAAAATTCCGTGTAAACCCCTTTAGATTTTTTCATATGAAAATGAAATCTAGGGAAACCATTGACAACAAGCGTTGTCACTACATTGCCTTATGTTGGTACATACCTAAATTTCTTTATTTTTACATTGTGGTTAGGTTTTATGTTGACTGGTTGACACAGTTATTTTAAGTTGTAGTTCTGGCTATTATAAAATTGTCCTTATTGCAATACCTACCTAACTAGATTATAAAATCACATTTCAAGTTTATAATAGCCAAAGTTACAATTTAAAATAATGAAATGTCAACCTGTCGACATGAAACCTAACCTCGCCACAAAAATAATAAGTTTATGTACCAATACAATGCAGCCTAGTGAAAATGCTTGTTGTTAATGATTTCCCTAGAATTTCGGCATTTACATTTCCATATCAAAGAAAAATGGACTATATTGAATTCTTTGCTGTCGACCTAAAAATAAATATGTGTTTAACCAATTATTCGTATTTTATTTCTGCACCACCTACAATCTCGTATAGAATAATGTGAAAATCTCATAAAATATATCAGGGGGGCTGTTGATTGATTTAGACGGCGGGCAGATGTACACCAGGCAAACTTCTACTGTGTTCACTTTCCTAACGATTCATATTTATTACGCCTAGTACCTAGCAATCCGTCGCCAGCCTGGCCGAGCGGTTATGGCATCAGGCTGCGGTGCCACGGTAAAATTGGGTACCGAAACCATAGTTGTGGAAGTAGGGAAAGAAAGGCAGTCGTCGAAGGCGTGATGCTAACCACATCACCCAGTACGCCGTTAATGTGTGCCAGATTGACTGGGTTTCGGAAAGAAGTATTTCGGCGACACTGACTCGCCTTGTTTCAGGCCATGTTCCTACATGGAATGAAGTGCCCGAACTTTACTTTACCTAGCAATCCACAATATGCGCTGTTGTAGCTACCGATGGTCATCTTTGTAAATCGGGTACGCTAGGTCCTGCCCACCACTGTAAAGTATCACTGGGTAGATATTGGTTATAAATTCTCAATAACAATGAAATTGGACCACCTTCTTGGTTTTGTCTTCCTTGGTCCAATAGATATAGAGAGAAAAGTTCATGAAAAGCGGCCAAATTAAATGATTCAAAGTATGTTACATATACACTCACCGGCACGAAAAACGAAGCACTTGCATTTTTTGATTAGATTTAAAATTGTATCCCTTTGTGATGTTTTATTATTACATTTATTATTATACATTTATTATACATTTAACATTATAACATGTATAATAAATGTATAATAATAAATGTAATAATAACATCACAAAGGGATACAATTTTAATCTAATCAAAAAATGCAAGTGCTCCGTTTTTCGTGCCGGTGAGTCTATAAGATTTACAGGTTTGACGGTCATTTTTAAAATCATGCTGTACTCATGCACATGGGTGATTTGATGCCACGCAATGTGTAAATATTTTGTAACTTTTATTTTTTTCTTGGGTATGAATGAATAAAAGTATAGTATTCTCACTTTATTGTATTCAGGCAAATTTGTGGAGTCCGAAAAAAGATTAAAAGATTATAGGTACTATTTGAAAAAGAAAGTTGACTATCGTTGCTGAGATATTCTGAATAAAAAAAATTGTTTACTGAATGAAGCCGGGTAACGCAGTTGGGTAAGCGCCAGGCTTGCATTAAGCAAGTCCTCGGGTAAAATCCTGCAGGGGGCAGAATATTTCCGCAGCCTTGGTGATTGGAATCGGGCTCGGTAAGACCGTTCACAGTTAGGCACCAAATTAACTGTGCTCTACTCAGAATCAAACAACCATTTAATTTGGTGTTTGAATTTCGAAAATCAGATGACAAATAGTGATCCTGTAGCTCTGCGCATTTTTTATGCACCTCTCTATATGAACTTCTGTGTTGTAAATGTTGTGTATACAGTCAATCGCGTGTCTGTGTCTATAGGCGACCAAGTGGAACTTACTTTTAGTTCCTCGGACGTCTCACCTAAACATCCATGTATCTTCGTTTTTCCATATTTACTATTTGATCAATTTAAAATTTTTGTCAATTAAACTACCCTTTAATTGTATATTGTACAAGTTGAGAAAAGTGTAGTTTTTTCATGCAACGCACGAACTAATAAAAATTTTTTTCTCACGCGTTGCACATACTATTTTTTCATGTACTGTACGGAAATTACTAAAAATGTTAATATAAAAATATCTAAAATCATGTGAAATGTTGTGTATTTAAAAATTAAACTATGCAGAAAAGTACAACTTTTCTAAACGATTTTCTATTTAGGAATACGGTACATTTCTCTACTTTTCTTACAGTTTTTGACATAATTTTACTACAAGCCAGTAGCCTACTGCAATCAAGAATAAATGCAAACAACATTGAAAAATCATAGTAAGCTTAATTTTATAGGAAAGTTATTAATAAAAGTTGCGGAGAATTACAAAAGTAATCAAAATCCAAATCTTTATCGAAACAGTTTGATTGTTAATACTCGTAATTTATCAAATTATAATGTAAATGCATTAAAATTCCACTCTTGCCAAAAAAGTGTATGAAGTGTCAATTAAGCGACCTGTGAATTTAAATAATAGGTTAAATAATAAGTGGAATACATTATAACCGCTGCTGAAAGAGTAAAAATAATGCCTTTAGTTAGTGAAAAATAAATAATAATTATTCGATTATTTTTGTGATTCTGAGCAACTCTTATTAATTTTTACTTCCCTCATCTAAATGACAAAGGAAGTATTGTTTTTTTCATAAAATTAGGGCTACTATGATTTTTCAATGTAGAATTTAGTTTTTATGATTGTAGGCTGCTGGTTTGCAGTAAAATTATTTAAAAATTATAAGTAGAGATAACTATTTTAAGGGGTAGTAACAGGTGGCGCAAAAGTAATCACCCTATCGGAACATGGTCTCATTTTTGCAAATGGCATCTTATGTTATCGCGACTTTGACATTCGTGAAGCAAACAGAAGCAGAATACACATAGACAAACCATGGATCGCTATACTCCTCAAAAACGCGAAATAATTTGTGTCAATGTTTTTGACAAATAATCGGTCAGTTCTTTTGGCTGCACTTGAAATTTGTTGTCGATTCCCTGGTCGTGTCGCATCAAATGTGCAAACACTGTGGCGTTTAGCCACTCGCCTCGAGGAGACTGGCTCAATACGGGACAGTTTCAGACGTGGCCGGCCCCGGAGTAGCCGTTCGGTCGAGAATGAGATGTCCAAGAGGACCCTCAAACATCCATCAGACGACGGGACACGCACTTGGGCATCGGTAGACGGTCTTTACAGCGAATTTTGGTGAAAGACTTAAAGATGTTCTCTTATAAGTGCAACCGCACACACAGCATGAACGACAGTGGATATTCTGAAGCAAGCTTTTCCCGACCGCTTCATCTCTCATTTTGGAGATCTGCACTGGCCCGCAAGATCGCCCGATTTGACCGTTCCAGACTTCTTTCTTTGGGGTTTTCTGAAGTCACGGGTCTATACGAACAAGCCACAGACCTTGGTGGCCTTAAAAGAAAACATCTGACTAGACGTGGAGAATTTATCGCCAGAAGTTTTGAGAAAAGTCATAAAACGAGCCCGAATTTTCATCAACTCTGGCGGTGTCCACTTGACCGATATTGTCTTCCAGGCTTAATGGAAAAAAAATTAAACGTCTAAATAAACATAATCAACAAACAGAACCAATTATTTTCATTTACAAACAAAGTTACTGCCTTAGGAAATCGAGTGAGGACTTTTGCGCCACCTTGTACAATTGACCAAAATAAATAAGGAAGATACAATGTATATTTCAAAGCCACCTTGAATCTTTTTCCGATTTTTGTCACGTGTCGTTTGTAGTCGCCATTACTTGAATCAGGATGCGTAACCCCTACACTTGGCCGGTGTGCCCTAGGGGTACGTGTAGCCCACTTTGAGAAACCCTGCTCTATTCCTATCAATGCTAGGTGTCTCCCTAATTTACAGTGGCCCGTCAAGATCCCCATCAACAGATTTGTGGTTTTCGACTCCTTCCCATCAGCTAAACTGATTTATTCGAATTAAATTCCGCTATATGGTACTTCATCTGTCGACAACCCCTACACCTTTTACATTTTTCCTCGCTGGTCTGGTAAGCCCACTTGGTTAAGGCTGTCGAGACCTGCTGTCTCAGAAGGGGTGATATGATTTTGCATGATCATATTAAAGCAGCAACTCCAGAATGTAATTTAACAAATACATATTTTACAATATATTCATAGGTAGAGCAAAAATTGCTTCTACATGCAATAAATGAAATAATAGAACTGATATTGCTTATGCTGCCCTACGAATTATTAAATGTGGAAAAATTTAATTTGAGAAATACTAAGTAACAAAATTTTAAATTTGTATCCTATCTTTGATTTCATTTTTAAAAATGGACCTGGGCTACCAATTGCGACAGTGTCAACCTATAGCTATAGATGGCAACTTCAAACGATTAAGTGTCCAGAGGAGGGGCAACGCTCATGAGCTACATTTTTATCATTGCAAGAAAACCATTATGGCTAAAATTAATGAGACTCTTACGATGTTAATTGTGATGCCCCAAGCTTATTTAACCACTTTTCAAAAAATAAATACCTACCAAATTCGATTGTATTCTAGTTTTGAATTTTGTAGTATGGAAAAATACCCAATCAACAGCATGGGTTTCAGAGATAATAGTAACCCTCTGTTAGTGCACTCAAATTTTAGATTTATTTTAGTGTGGTGGGGTGCAGTACACCCCATTTGTTTTTAACATATTTATAATTAAATTTTCCTGACTGGTTTGGAATATTGAACTAAAAATACAAAACAACTTGTCCTTGAATGGATTTTATTGAAAAATGTACATTAATAATATGAGGGTACAGCGATCCATATTTAGCAGAATTTAAATACACATTTTTGAAAGGTTCAATTTTTAATTTTTATTCTTTATTAAATAATCTTACAATTTCTTAAACGTATCTTTAAAACCCATTAAAATTACTGGTTGGTCGAATTGCAACGATTCGATAATGAAGCTAAGGGGGGTACGATTAGGGAATTCCCAGGAACATAACCTCTCAGTCTCATTATAAAACACATTAGCATTATCTCACCAGTTTGGATATGCGACACAGAATTCTTTTATTGAGCATAATCTAACGTTACACATTCAACTTTGAAGCATTCATCATTTTCGCTATTTGCTAAGGTTTACATAATTGCTCCTTAAACTTACCCAGGTAATGAAAGTGTACCAAATTGTTAGGTTGTTAGGTATAACTTCAAATTCAGCAAGAACGTAAAAACCACTGATCGTCGAGCTAACTAGGTCTTCACTCAATCACCAAATTATTGATAAACTAGCGTGCAGGCTTGCACGAGCTTTTAAAACTAGCAAACACAGAACAATTTCAACAAAACAATAACTAGCAAAGAAATCAACAGGAAGTCAGGATAAAAATTTACCCCTTCTTTAAGGCAATTTGACACGTCCACCCGCGGTTTATACCTTGGTATAGTGTCGATGCTGGTAGCGTGTGTGCATTACGAATTACCGTGTCTTTTCTGATGTTGCGCAGACTCTTATTGTGGGTGCCAAGAATCAACGCCCCATGCATGGTAGAGTATAGAAGAAATGTGTGGCATTCCAAGTATTACAATAATCTCTTTAGATCCTAATTTTTTTATTTCATTGTCACTACACTACGGACTGAAACTTTTTTTACTGTTCCATTTTTTAGTATAAACAATGCGGTTTTGAATTATTAAGACTCTTTTTACATAAATATTAAATCTGAACTCAAATGTTTTATCGAGCATTAAAGTCTTAAGACATGTATGGACTATTTTTCTCTTTTCAATGATAGAAAATTTGGTAGGTAAAAATAATAGTTATTTACTACACAAGTAGTTATGTGGATATTACCCAATAGAGAAATAGTTTGGCCCTAGAGGTCGTAGGCCGTGTGGGCTAATTTTCTCGTGTGGGTAATACCTCGAAACACTACGCGTGCAGTATATCATTTTATCTCAATAAACTTAGAAGAAACATTAAAACCAAAATTTTTGTTTGAAATCGCAGTACCTGTTTGTTTTAACCTTTTCGATTGCCAGGTGACATCACAACGCAGATGGGATTAAACCAAAACTCATTAGTTGAGTTATGGTAATCAAAAAGTCACTTATGTGTAATATTGATATTGCGGTTGTTAAAATCGCTGTAATTATGGGGCGTTTATTGAAACGTGTTGGATAATAGTCATTTATAGTACAAGTGTGTTATATTGCAAATAAATAATTCACGAGAGAAAAGTCTCGAGTGAATTACTTGTAATAACACACGCGTGCCATACAAAATGTACAACTCAGCAAATATCTAAAAAACATAAATTTTGTATTGATAGTTGTGAAAAGTGAAAGTGATAAATTAATTGGGGGTCAGCTAAAAAGAGATCAACTAAATTTATAATTACAGTTGCCTGTGATTCGTGTTATACGTTTGGCAGTATTGAAGGATATTACTAGTGACACTGTCAGTCTATGTCAAATTCGAAGTTAGTAGGTTAGGGTTTGTTGGTTATTTGACACAGATTCACGCAACCTTAACCTGAAAATCTCGATTTTGACATAGTCTGACAGTGCTACCAACAACACAGTAGTGAACGACTTATATTTTTTATTTTACTAGTGAGTTATGGTTGTTACCTCAATAGTGGGCTATGGGGCATTTTAGATGTCAAAATACTGTCATCATTTCTCACGGACCGTAAATTTGCCGTAAGAATTAATTCAACTCTTTCATCGTGGAAAAATATAGACGCTGGAGTACCTCAGGGTTCTGTTTTGGGGCCTACTCTGTTTAACATTTACATGTACGACATTCCAGAACCAATCGACATCCAGCTAGCCATGTTTGCGGACGATACAGCCCTAGTAACACAGAGCGACAATTTGCAATTACAACGCTACAAAACGGCATTAACCGGCTACTAAAATGGTATGAAAAATGGCGTATAACTATCAACCCAATTAAGACGGAGGCGAAGATCTTTACATTGAAACGATACATCAACCCCGCGGACTTAACAATCAGTGGTCAAGTAATTAAATGGAACCCATCAGACAGCGCAGTTAAATATCTAGGTGTATACCTCGATCAACGACTTTCCTGGGGATACCACATAAACCGAAAACTAAACGAAGCTTACACTCGACTTGGTATATTATACCCTTTAATAAATAGAAAAAGTTTCCTAAAAATAAACTTATGTCTGTTAATACATAACTCGATCTTAAGACCAATCCTAACGTACGCGTGTCCAGTGTGGAGTGCTGCGTCACAAACGCATACTCGGAAAATACAAGTATTTCAAAACAAAGTGTTAAGAATGGTGACTAATGCTGAGTGGTTTGTCCGGAATACGCAAATACATTACGAACTTAATCAGCCAACCATAGAAGAGTTCATTAAAAAGACGTGCAATATGTTTTTTTAAAAATCTGCAACTATGTCCAAGTACTGAAGCGCATCAATTGGGGAAAAAAGGTATACATAAAAGACTCAAACTTCGGTTACCGCAAGATAATTTGACTTAGATAACTCAAATGTAAATTATAAATGTGATAATCAAGCACAACAATCTTATCAGTGTAAATGCTTTAGTTAAGTGTCATTGTTCTGTATATCTTATGATTAATTAACAAAACCGTGCATAGCAAGTATGTATTGCTGAACAGGTTTCTGGTAATAATAAAAAAAGATGTCTAAAATCGATCTAGTAATAGCTCTATAAATAGGTGTTGAATAAGAGTTATTTATGGTACAAGTGAGTTATATTACAAACTGGCTGACCCAGCAAACGTTGTTCTACCCAAACATAATTTGTTCTGGATATGAGCCAAATACACATTTTCGTAAATATCTCGACTCCAGTGCCACCTACCGGGTCCATTTTTTGTAAAAATATTTTTTTCCACGTAACTAACACATATTCTGATTATGATCCAAATCGGACCATAAACACAATTTATCGAAATATCTCGACGAGAGCGCCACCTATTGTAAAATGGTTATACTAATTCAGAAACCTTCGCGGGTGTGCGCACAACAACTCAACAAAGTTTCATCGTAATTGGATGAATGGTATAGGAACGCATACAGGGCAAACAAAGAAAGATTTATTTTTCTTCCTTTTACAATAAAGTATTGGTTTCACCCCAAAAATTCGAAATGAGTTTTCAACAAATCTTCACGTTATAGAGTTCCCTGAACCCAACAAATATGTTTTTGTTAATTGGTCTTTCTGTCTGTGTGTGAACAGAATATCTCAAAAACGAAAACAGGTATGGCGTTGAAACTTCATATATTAGTCTTGTGTACTATCTAGATGCGACAGCAAGCTTTTGAAGAAAATCACATAACCGAAAGTAGGTGTTTACTCTTGTGATTTTTCAGTTTTTTTTTAAAACAGCTCTAACGATTTTTTTCAAACGTTACATTTTTATTACATTTGTGACAATGTGTATTGCTGTGAGATAGGTGATTTTCCAGTTAAATTGTACCAACCATTATAACTTACCTTGGAAGGCTCACACATTTCCGACTAGCTCAATACACGGCTGCGATAAGGGTATAATAAATGTGGGATTTTAGTTTTACTTCACTTTCTCATAAAGGTCTTAGTTCATTAAACAAGAAGTATTGGGCGCCATCAATTTTATTCAAAATTGTTAATGTTTTCAATATTTATACATTTTACATTCAATCTTACATTTTATATTCAATCTTACATTTTACCAATACTCAATGCCAAATTAAAGTTCTATTTAACAGGCTACTAATATTTATATAACTTTTACCTAGTCTTTAATATGAGATTGATCCATCAAGGTCATCATTGGTTATTTGCTTTATTTGACTATGTTATGACTTCAACGGATGTTTATTATACTTATTGAACATATTACCTCTTTTATGTAGGACAGAGATATAAAGAGCTCTTCATACCCCTATAATCCCTTTTAGTAATTTCAATCTAGGTTAATGACAGATTTCGTGTTTAATTTAATTTACTCCTTCAAGTATAAGAAAAGTCCGTTATTTACAAAACGCCTGCCTTATGACATTTGACTTCTATTAATTTGACATTTGTGCAACCACAACGCGACTCATCAGTCCAGCCCACAAGATAGTAATTAACAATCATATTATATCAATATTATTCCATTAGCCGTTAGTATTGTGGCTTATGCCCTTATTTAGTAATAACCAACATATTATATTTAACTAATTATGTGAACAGCAATTAACGATTCATAAACTTGTTTAGAACCAACATATGGTTAACACGAAGAAATCATGGTGTCGGCTTTCTTGACCTTTCCCATAGATTTGAGTTCTTAGATAACTAGAAGACCCTCATCGTCACACCAAGGAAGTCTTTCTTCGGTGATTTTTATTTCTCAACAATTAATTTGATTTTGAATAAAGTCCTTCTTTATCGATTATTTCTCCCCTCATTGCTTCACCATCGCCCTGGAGAATATCGTTCCACCCTATTATGACGTATAGTGATTGAAAAGGAGTACGGAACTATAAAGGAGGCCTAAAAGCTAAACCAAGGATACCCCTAATTAAGATTTGTATGAATTATCGTCTTATTTACCTACCAGTTAACTAATAACTGCTTTTTTCAGAAAGAAATTGCGCAATGGATTAATCCTATTTGCCTGAAAAATTATTACTTTTTAATATAATGGAGAATTTATTAATTAACACCTTACAATCACTATGTTTATCCTTTTTAAGCTAGGACTTAGAAATGGTGTGGCTTTCTTGGCGACGCAGAGAAGCTTCTTTCTGCTTTTTGCACCAAAACAGGAAGTAGTTTCTCTTTTATTATTTATTTTTCTAATGTACCCACTAGCTTTCTAAAATATCTAAATTAATTTATTGAAAGAGTGTGCAGCCCATACACCGCTTATGTGCTTTAAGTTGCCTATCTATCAGGTTTTAATAATACCCATCGGTATTCTTTATAGTAGTCAAGCTTTATACTGCTACAAAATCCTCTGAAATGTTTTTCTTTTTTAATTAACTTCAACTAATAACTTTCTATTTTGAACGGTTTCTGTAGAATTTGTAATTTGTGAAAATTTTTAACAAATGCTTAAAAATAAAAAACCAATTTTTGACTAAGAATAAGAATAGGGAATAGATATTCGTAATATAATTCAGAATATTACTCTTTTATTCAACACAGGGTATTAAAAGATATAATATTTTACGACATTGTTGTTTATTTAGAAAACCTATTCACTTACAATAACTTTAGGTACAATAGAACCAAAGGTGTCTATATTCCCACGTCCTAGTATAGATCAATTACGACATTAATATTTTCTGTAAGCGGTAAGCAGGCCTCGACGTCCTCATTAGATTTCGTACATATAGTCGTGGCGATTTTCCGTTTTCTGGATATAGGGCTGACCTCAAGCTGTTATGTATGGCATATCTATGTGCAGTAAATCCTCTGTAATTCACTATATTCACATCAGCGTTGTTCGAAATGAGCAATTCCGCCGTACTTTTGTGTCCTTTCCTGAATGCCAAATGGAGGGGTGTATCACCATTGGCATCTTGCTGATTAATATCAGCACCTTTTGCCAACAATTCGAGTAAAACGTCGTTGTAGAAATTTTCGGCGGCATAATGAAGGGCTGTCTTGCCTTTGTTACTCCCTATGTTGCTTTGCGCACCAGCAGAAATAAGAATCATTGAGGATTCTATGTGGCCCTTCATGGACGCCAAGTGAAGCTGAGTGTTGGGATTATCGGAATCCTGTTCCTCCAAGAGTTTGGTCACGATATAGTTGCATTTGTTGGCGGCATTGTACACGTGCAGCCCTGTTTCGGTGTTGGAAATGTCGATGCTTTTGTATTCAGAGATGCGTACTTTAATGTTGCCCATTCTCTTTACGTTTAATGCTATATGCAAGGGGGTGTGCCCGTCGCAATCTTGTCTATTGACTTGAGCACCTAGTAGCACCAACTCATTGATGGCAGAACTATTGCCGTATTTTGCTGCAATATGGAGGACAGTTTCCCCATTAGAATTCCCTGTATTTATATTAGCACCATGAGCTAAAAGACACCTCACTACATCCATGTCAACTAGATATACTTCTCTGTTGAGTGCTGTATGCAGAGCTGTGTTTCCACCCTCGTTTTCTTTATTGACATCTATTCCGTTCATCAGAAGAATGCTTGCAATTTTATAGGGGCACTTTCCAGTAGCATAGTGTAAAGCCGTTTCTCCTTTAGCATTATCCAAGTTTAAGTTTGCTCCATGTACAAGAAGTATTTTAATTATTTCAGCGTAGCCTTCTTTGGATGCCAAATGCAAGGGGGTTACACCAAATTTGTTCTGTACGTTAATATCTGCCCCTTTCGACAGAAGTTTATTCACCATGGAAGCGCAATTCTTTTCTGCAGCATAGTGAAGTGCTGCAAAACCTCTATTATTTTTTATATTAACGTCAGCTGCATAGCTAACCAGTTTCTCTGCTGTACTCAAATGACTTCCTAATAAAGCTAAATGAAGTGGTGTGTTTCCACCACAGTCTTGATAATTAATATCTGCGCCATATTTTACAAGTTTAGCCATAGCTATTTGGCTATTATTTTTAACTGCAACGTGCAACGGAGTTTCTCCTTCGTTATTTGGAATATTTACTTTTGCACCTTTGGAGAACAGCTGATGCATCTTTCTTGCGTGGTGTCCATAAAATTGGACCTTTGATAATATCCCGCTTTTATGCACTTGTGTTGCTACGTGCAGGACAGTTTCTCCATTTTTATTTGCAATGTTAACGTTTGCTCCCTTATTCAATAGTAGTTTGATATTATTTTTGTTGTAGACCATAAATGCTAGGTGCAAAGCAGTATTTCCATGCTTGTTTTGGGCATCTACCACAGCGTTGTTGGCTAGAAGTATTTCCACCCATTTTGGTTTGCAATGCAACACTGCATAATGGAGCCAAGTATTTTGATCAATGTCCGTTTGGTTGATTTCTCTGACTCGAAATAGAGAATTTGTTAGACTTTGGTTAGCACCGAAACTTATTACATAACGGAAATCCGAAGAATAGTTAGAGTAATTGCTGACATATTTTAATACGCTCATGTCTTTAAATTCGCTCATGAAATGCGAAACCATTGGGTTCGACTTGTGGTAATGCGGATAACATATGGTAATGTGCAGATATTGTTCCATAGTTGTGTTTACACTCACTTCCTTAAGAAGCAAATCCCTAAAGACGAAGGTCTGAAGCAGAGCTTTAAAGAGCGACATGTATTTTAAAGCAATGCAATATTTTAGATAATCACTTTTATAATTCAAGTTGACGTAGGCATTAATACAGCATTTCTTTGTCTTCTCGTATAACTTATTCGCAATAATCAAACTACGATTAGAAAGGGCATAATCTAAAGGAGTATACCCTATTATATCTGCATTATTATAATCTGTTACATAATTAACGAGATCTTGAGTGAAGTCATTTTCTTGCAAATCACCGACTTTAGCTGCTTTATATGCCAAAGGAAATTGCAGACCATAAAGAGCCAAGATATGAGAAACTGATCGCCCTCCTCTGTCAATGGCAGTAGTAGCGCTTGGATCAGAATTTACCATATTTAGGGCATTATCGGCGTTCCCATTGATAATTGCCATATGTAGATGACATTCATTGGCTAAAAGCCTGTCAAAAATGCTAAATAGGAATTGATGGTTTTCAGAAAACCTTTGTTGAATTAAATAATGAGAAAACTCCTTTATTTCAGCATCATCGCTGGCGAAGTTGTTGGACAACCAGTTCGCTGCTAGATACTCGGCGAAGGTACGGTGTATGCAAGTTACATTCTGTTCCTCGTCCACCATTATGACACCATCTCTTTGCAAGACCTGAATTTTGTTTGCTTCGTTCTTGTAGTATTCATTCAGCTTTCTGTAAATACTTATTCCTGTAAAGTTGTCCATGCGAAAAACAAGTTTCAGGGCAAAGAGGGACTGGTGCTCCTTAAATACCGTGTGGGCGTCGACTGCTGCCTCCCCAAACCTCTCGCAAAGTATGTTGAATTTGTTGTCGATGAAGTTTTGGTAAAGACCCAACAGGTCGAAATGTTGGTTGAAATCGACAGCAACACCGCTTAGTAGGTGCTCTTTAAATTTTCGATTAAAGAAATCCGCCAGCAGCTGGGTTTGCAAAGGAATTCCAGTAAATTTCGCGTCCTTGTCCAACAAATTCTTCCTCGAAACATCTAATAGCCTTTTGGAGAACTTTATAACTACTTCAGGTTTGGATACGAATGAGGAATTACTAGCTGTAAAGTATTTAACCAAAAATTGCTGTTGGTCATCTAAACTAAAGGGTTTCAATGAAATCGAAAAAGTTCCAAATTCCTTTTCCAGGTAGGATTTCATATGTGGGCGCGTGGTAAGCCATACGTGGTATTCTTCTCTGTGCAAAGAAGTGACGATGTTTGTCACGGCATCCTTGTAGGAAATTGACACTTCATCAAAGCCATCTAACAAGACGATAATGTTTTTTGAGTAAACAAATTTCTGGAAAATCATCTCGGTTAGTTTAGTGTTAAACTGATGTTGGCCAAGAAGTGCTTGGTGAAAGTAATTTAAATGCTTGCAAGCGTTAGTTCCGCTATGTTTGCAATACTGACTTCTGTAATACCTCTGATGTTTGTTTAGGTCGATTCGCAACACCCACTTCTCCACAGGTGCTTGGTGTGCTATAAAATCCATCAAAATAGACTTTCCCATCCCTGCAACTTCACTAATTATATTGGTAGGATTGTTGAAGTGCCGTTCTATGTTATTGTCATATTTTTCCAAGTTTATAAGATATGGTCTAATATTGTTTGTACTGCCAGATGACCACTTCCACTCAAGATGGTGTTTGTCGTAAATAGCCACATGATGGATCGTGCCTTCCATGCAATTTTGTATGTTGACCTCCTCTAAGTTGCTGTTTTGATGAATCGTAATTATCCTGATGCCGTTGCCGTTATGATAATCTATGTCTTCCAGCCTGCAAACTTCGGAGTTTTCCACTTGCAGCATATTGCAATACTTTTCTGAATAGTTACTCACTAGAAATATTTCATTTGTTACTTCTCGCAGAAGTTCTGGCTGTAGGAAGAGTTTACGAACACTCCTTGCAATAAAATAAGAAGGTAACGGTTGTAAAGTGGGACCAATATTAAAAATGTTTAATAAAATTTCAATCACGTCTCGGCAGGTGATATACTTGTACATGCTTTCATCAACGAAGTCCTCCAGCTTGGCATATGCTCTTCCTTGCAGTTTTACCTCTTGTGATAGGATCTTTTTGCGATGGTTTTCGTCCATATCTTGTAAGGAGCACAGCGGTTTGATATCAGAAGAGTACAGTGATATATTTTCAGTGCTGTAGTTAAAGATAATGACTTTAAAACGTACTATATTGAGAATATGAACAATGCACTCATAATCTTGCTTTTTGGTTATTTTTAAAAGAACTGGACACTTATTGTTAATCCATAAACACTTGTAGACATCTAAAACTGTTATTTTACCAGTATTTCCCACTATTTTAAGCATACCAGCTTTAAGAGATGGATAGTCTTGATAAAACCGATTTTGCTCTTCTATTGAGAAGGTATCCATAGTAGTTCCACAACAAAAACCTTTAATTTCATCATATACACCTTGAAGTACAAATTGCACCACGGGGCCGTTATTTGACTCTATGATGATAGCATTGTGGTCGCGAACAATTTCATCCCAACAAGTTCCTTGTATTTCAGTGTAGTTTGAAGATCGTTGTTGGCTAAGATCCATCTCATACCGCGAAAGTACAAGTTCAGCCAGTTTACTTAAGATGTCTTTCCTAGTGATTCCATAATGACCACCTAAACTGCCCTTAGCCCAATCGGTTATGTACTTAATGTATTTATCTAAGACGTTTCTGATATTTGAAAAACTAAGTTCTAACGTGGCACTCGCTTTTACTAGTTCTTCTTCGATTTCTTTATCGATATGCTTAGCACTTACTTGATTTGGAAGTAAGTAAATGTGAGAGTACTTTTCTTTTTCTAAGATTTGTAAATGTTGCATACGGGCAATGTTGAATTTATATAACGTATTTGTAGCAGTACATCCAGTTTGTATAAAGTTTAAACTAGCATCGCTATATTCTTCTAACAGGTTACTGGAGTTCACGTTTCTATTAGTAAAAAGAACAAAATTTACATCACAAAACTTTCCCAAATTATTTATAAGTGGCTCTTTGTCCGATTCAGCATGAATGGAATCGTACAACTTATCAACATCCTTAAAATACTTTGAAAGCGAGAAATCGCCTTTGGGTTGGAGAAATTCCTTTTCTAGTATATTCCTAGGTTTGTCTTGGTGTTTGAGTTGCAGCATGTAGGTAATATTTTCGTGTTTGGTCGTCTTGATTTGCAGGATTAAGTCGTCAAAGGCTCCCACTCCTTCGGCGTTGGATGCCATCCATAGGTCACTAACATCAAGCCGAAGGCAGCGTAGTGACAACAATGCCGCCATCTTAAATTCATATTCCTTTCCAGAATCGAGGGTCCCTGGACGCACTTTGTATTTCTAAAACAATAAACGTCATCTTAAAATATTAAACGAATATTATAGTATATTATGATACTAGTGTATAAGTACACCTTTAAAGCACATGCGCTAGTGCTTTAATGGCTCTTATACACGTGTATCATACGCTATTTTTTCTACTATCGCAACAGAAATATAAAAACTTAGTTCGGTGACACTTTTTCCGTCACATTGTGTTAGATATTCTAGGTTATGTTGACATTCAAATTTCAAACTTACGGCAAAGAGTGTTTTAATTTAGTATTAAAACACGCCTCCAATGGCGACGTGTGCATAAGACGTATTTCGGGCGCTAATATTAAGAATGCTACAAACGTCGCTTTTGACACTAGAAACAGTGCAAAAAGTTTTCATTTTGATACGATCGTAGACAAAATATTAAATTTAGATAAACATAGTTATATTGCAGCTACTTATGCAAATAAGGAATTTTACGAAAAAATATTAATTTTCAAAGTGTTTCACTGCTTTATAATTTAAATACTAAAATAAAAACAAGGTGAGACTGTGCAAGCTCCTTTTTAGTATTTTGGCACACTGGTATGCCCTACACCCTCTCCTTAAGACACATGCAGTCTTCGTAATCTGTTGAATAATGCTTTCAATGTGGCATTGCCGTTGTCATATTACGTTATATACCGATGGGGCCACAATTATATATAACAGCAACAAGATAACATGAACAAGAAGATAACACGTATTGCTTGAGTAAGAAAGAGATAAACATAGTAGCAAATATTCTAGAAGACTTGACTCTTAATTTAATTATGACATTTGTCAATTAAACATTCCGACTAATATATTTTTTTTGTATGGCCATCTCTTTCTTACTCAAGCGTTCTATTTGCTTGTTCATGTTATCTCATTGCTGTTATAATTATGGCCCCATCAGTACATGATGGCTCCATAAGTGCCACGGCTTGGACTAAAGAGAATTCGCAAAGTTGGGAATTAATAAATGCGAAGTCTAGACGGAAGAAATCGGTTTGAAATTGAGTAGGAGATTTATCAATACTGTTAGCAGAGAGCACAAATATGACAGGCAGCGTCGATAGTGTAAATGTGAGATTTAAAGATGACAAGAAATAGAAATCTGCAGCCACATATTTCGGTAGTTAGAAACAATCTTGCACGGATTAAGATTCAGGCTCGACACTCTACAAGTGTTGTCACTACACACCTGACAGCGTAGTTAGGTGACCGTTTAACGTTTATTGCTTATAATGCAAATAAAATCAACAAATGCCTTAAAAAAAAGTGACCAATCTTAACCTTGCTTTTCGGTCCTTTGCATTAATATTCTACACCAAAAAGACCAAAAACGTTCTCATGGGTTATGTCGTTCTTGACTTAAAATGTGTACATCGGGAATGAGATAGATACTTGCCTTTTATTAGTTTTTCTGCCTTCCTTTAACTCCAAGGCTGTTACTGTCATTACATAAGTTATGTAGTCTTATTCATCATTGGCCCATTCCTATGGAATATTGATGCCGCTCATTAGAGCTTTTCAATCCATTTTCCGAGGTGGATCACTCCTCATCCTTCTTTGGTTCGTTGCAGTTTCTGGTGGGTCTTCGCTGATTTCACCACTTTTTTCCAACTTTGTCTGTCCTTTTTGTTGCTGTTGCGTTTTGTTTCCAATTTGTCACTTCCATAGTGTGTATATCTTCTATTACTTCATCCCTCCATCTGCTCTTTGGCCTACCTTTGGATCTCCCTGCTGATAGTTTCCAATTCGTAATCCTCTTCACTATACTTTCGTCTTCACGTCTATCTATGTGCCCTAACCAACTAATTCTCGCTGCTTTAATTCCTTTCACTATGTCTTCTCCTTTCATTTTTTCCGTCAGTTTGAAATTCATTCTTCCTCTGCATTCACCGGGCTCTACACGTATTGGGCCAAAAATTACTCGTAGGAATTTTCTTTCTAACACTATTAATTTGTTTTCATCACTTTTTATTAAATTCAATATCTCACACGTATGTTATTGCTGGGTTTATTATTGTTTTATATATTTTATGTCCTACCAGTACATTAATTGAAATTAATGACTGTATTTTAAGGTATCTTAGATACAAAATAACGCTCCAGGGCAATTATTTTCTTCATAAGAACACTAGGGTTATTATGAAAAATTAACAGTATTTGTTTCCATGGATACAACTTTATTATGCACCACTGTCAGAATGAAAATTAATGACAGCTCAGCTAATGTCACAAATCTAACTTAGATCAGCTAACTAGATCAATCTTAAATACTATATCATAGTAATTATATGAACTGAATATGAATATGAATTAGGTAAGAAAATTGGTAGGACATAAAACCTTGAAGGCACCACGGGCATTATGAGCTAAGAGCCCGCGATTGTTGTACACACCTCGGGCCAAAGCCCTCGGTTAGTACAATCTTGGGGTCTTATTTTGCTCATAATGCCTTTGGTACCTTAATAACTATTAATTTTAGTTGCTTCACTGATACACTTATTTTTTAGTAAATGCTTGTAACTGTAGTACAGTTTATGTTCTGTCGGTTTTCCTTTCGTTTTCAGCATATTCTTGTAATCGTGCTTGTAGGAGTGTGGACAAAATCTTATATGTTGAATTTAAAAGGGTTGTTCCTCTATAGTTACAACATTTTTCGAGGTCTGCTTTTTTATGTAATACTGTTACTACTCCCTTATTCCATTTGTTAGAGTGCGAATCGCCCAGCTCCTTGCGCCGGCACTGTACATTCATGGCCTTCTCGGTAACAGCTGACGGGCGCGTCGACCTATAGAGGATCAGCGATCGCGGCTGCGCGCTGTGTTTTGTTTTGGCGCTCTCGACGCCATTACTTGTTTTGTTGTTGTACATTGTAGTTCGTTTGCTTGTACTTCCTGAATATACGTTTTGTCGTTCGCAAGCCCCTGTGTTTCTTTTCACCCTAATAGGTTACGGGCCCTGGAACGCGTTCGCGTTGTACAGTGTGCGGTTTGTGAAACATTTTTCGTTAGTTGTTATCGTTCTGTTACGGCTGTGTTTTAGCGAGAAAAATGAGTGCAACTCACTTGGCTAGAATTGAAACCCTTAACAAGGAAAACTATGACACGTGGAAAATGCAAATGGAATCTCTACTAGTGAAAAACGACGCATGGGCTTTCGTAAGTGGCGAATGTACAAAACCCAGTGAAGCAGACTCGGCTGCCGCGGCCATTGCGTGGGAGAAGAGCGACAACAAAGCGAAATCGGATATTATTTTGGCAATTAGCCCATCTGAGTTAAAGCAAGTGAAAGGATGTGTGTCGTCCAGAGATGTTTGGCTAAAGTTGGAAAGCATATATCAGTCGAAAGGTCCAGCCAGAAAAGCTACATTGTTGAAACAGCTGACTTTGCAACGTATGCAGGAATCTGATGATGTACGGGAACATATCAACAAGTTTTTCGACCCCGTTGATAAACTTAACGAAATGGATGTGGAAATTAATCCTGACCTGTTGGCGATTATGTTACTGTACAGTTTGCCTGGTAGTTTCGAGAATTTTAGATGTGCAATAGAATCTCGCGACGAGTTGCCATCACCTGATGTTCTGCGTGTGAAGATTGTTGAAGAAAGCAATGCAAGAAAATCCGAAGTGCAACGTACATCGCAGAATGCATTGTTTACAAATAATAATGCGAATTGGTGGCGCAAGAAGTCGAAGAAAACTGAGAATACAGGAAATAGTGTTAACTGTAATTCGAGTGCTGGAGACAATAAACAAACGTTTAAATATCGTTGTCACAAGTGCAGAGAAATCGGACATAAGGCTGCTGACTGCAAGAATAAAGACAATCGTCGTGCCTCCGCGAAGAATGCTGAAGATGTTTGTCTGCGCGCGTCAGAGTGCCTATATTCGAACAGAAGACAAAATGGTGTTTGGACAGTGGTGCAACGTCTCATCTGTGCAGCGAAGAAAGTGCTTTTTCGGAAATAAAATCTGAATGTGGCCAGTTAAACTTGGCGAAGAATCCTTCAACAAATATTACTGCTCAAGGGAAAGCTGCGTTCACAGCCGATGTATTTGGTGAGTCAAAGAACATTTCTTTAAAGAACACCCTATGTGTTCCGGACTTACGTACGAACTTACTGTCGGTGGGAAAAATTACCAACAACGGCTTTGAAGTAGTGTTTAGAAAGGACGGTGCTTTTGTTATCGGAACCGATGGAAGCGTGAAGCTAGTTGCAGACAGAATTGGTGAACTTTACTACGCTCGCGAAAACTTTAAAAGCGATACTAAAACGTCGACTTCGGATTCGGTTTTCGCGGCGGGTTCTTCCGATGAGACATTTGAAATGTGGCATAGGCGCTTAGGACATTTAAACGCAAGGGACTTGGTCGAGGCTATAAATAAAGGTTTTGTGCGTGGACTCGAAGCTCTAAAACCCGTGAAATTAGCAAAAGACTCGATTAAGTGCGAGGTATGTCTTCAGGGGAAGATGGTGCGTACCCCTTTCCCGAAACGATCTAACAGAATCAGTGAATTATTAGAACTGGTACACTCGGACGTTTGCGGGCCAATGCGCGTCGAATCGATGAATAAAGCGCGATATTTCGTGGAATTTATAGATGACTGTTCTAGATGGAGCGTCGTTCGCTTTCTCAAATCGAAAAGCGATGTGTTACAAGCCACAAAGGAATTTATGGCATCGGTCGAAAATCAGCAAGAGAGGAAGGTGAAGTATTTCCAAACTGATAATGGTGGGGAATACACCGGTGACGAGTTTGACAGTTTCTTAAAGAAACGTGGAATCACTCGACGTCTGACGATTCCGTATAACCCCGAACAAAATGGGATCGCTGAAAGGAAAAATCGGACTCTTTTGGACATGGCTCGTTGCTTATTAATGCAATCTGATCTTCCAACAAGTTTTTGGGCCGAAGCAGTTAATACCGCTAACTATATTAGAAATCGCTGTCCGTCTAAAAGTCTCGATGGAAAAACGCCTTTTGAAGTGTGGACCGGGAAGAAACCCGACGTAAGTCACTTTAAAGAATTTGGATGTCGCGTTTTTTGTTTAAATAGGCCACCCAATAGAGGTAAATTTGAATCACGAGCCAAAGAGGGCGTATTTTTGGGTTACTCGGAAGAAAGTAAAGGGTATCGTGTGTGGTTACCCTGCGAAAGAAAAGTTGAAATCACTCGAGATGTAAAATTTATTGAAGGATCTAATAAGGAGATTAATTATTCGGTCGACTTTTTACCTGAAAATTTGCTCCAAGAAGAAACTGGTGAATCATCGTTGCCGCAATTCGTAGAGGTCGAAATGAATCCGACAACTGCAGAAGAGTTACATTCAGAAAATGAAGAAGAGGATGAAGTCAGCGATGAGGAACCGAATGTCAGAAGAGAAAGAGGTAGACCTAGGATAATGAGAACAGGAGCGAGGGGAAGACCTCGTAAGGTATTTAGATATGCTGCGGCAGAAGCGAGAACTACTGAAATTGTAGAGGAGGCGTATATCTCTGAAGTTCCTATGAGACAAGCAATCAATTCTCAAGATGCTGATGAGTGGTATGATGCTATGGCCGTCGAAATTAAGTCCATCATCAAGAATGATACCTGGAAACTCGTCGAGCGTCCGAATAATCGCGAAATCATAAGTAGTCGCATAGTTTTGAGGAATAAATATGCAGCCGATGGAACACTTGAAAGAAGAACTAGGCTTGTGGCTCAAGGATTTAGTCAACGGCCAGGAATCCATTTTAAGGAAACTTTTGCTCCGGTTGCTCGACTCAGTACTATTAGACTGTTGACTTCTCTAGCGGTTCAATATGGAATGAGCATAAGACAATTCGACGTAACTTGTGCCTACCTAAACGGCGAACTCGATGAAAAAATATTCATGGAACCTCCGAAACACTTATCGCAGCTGCTGGAAATAATTTAATCTAAAGAAAATAACGAAGTTGGTGCCAAGGCAAGGGAAATGCTAAAGAAATTACTTAAAGGGGACAAGGTATGTCTTTTAAATAAATCTTTGTATGATTTGCGTCAAGCTGGTAGAAGTTGGTATGCTAAACTAGATAGCGTGTTGAAAACTTTCGGCTTTACACCGACCAGTGCTGATCCCTGCCTGTATCAAATAGAAAAAGGGAACGAATTAACCCTAATTGCCATTTATGTCGATGATATCAATGCTGCATCGCGAAACTCTAATACCATTGACAACTTGGCGAAGTACCTTTCACAGAAGTTTGAAATGAAAGACTTTGGTGATGTTAGGTACTGTCTGGGTATCGAGTTCAAGAGAACTGACAATACAATTTCTATGCATCAAACTGGATACATTAATGAAGTATTAAATAGATTCGGAATGATCGATTCCAAACCTGTTTGCACTCCTATGGATCCGGGTGTAAAACTTATGAAAAGTGAAGAACCACCTGATGAAAATGTGCCGTACCGCGAGCTAGTAGGTGCTTTAACGTATTTGTCGATCTCAACTAGACCTGACATTAGTTTCGCTGTCAGTTACTTGGAACAGTTCAACAGTTGTTACGGAAAGGAACACTGGAGAGCTGCTAAGCGTGTGCTTCGATATTTGAAGGGCACAATCAATCTAGGATTGGTTTTCAATAAAAATTCTGAATGCCTGAAAGGCTTCGTAGACCCGGACTGGGGAAATTGTCTAAATGATAGAAAATTCTATACTGGCTTTGTGTTTATTCTTGGAGATGGCCCTATTTCGTGGGATGCAAGAAAACAAAAGACTGTTGCCTTATCTTCAACGGAAGCCGAATACATGGCGATGGCCGAAGCTGTCAAAGAAGCAACGTATTTACGGTCTTTTCTTCTGGAATTGGGATTAGAACACTTGTCTAAAACTGTTCTGTTTGAAGACAACATGGGAGCTTTGAAGCTATCTGAGAATCCTACTTTCCATGCTAGGAGTAAGCACATTGACATCAAGTACCATTTTATAAGGGATGCCCTGAAAGAAAAGATTCTTGATCTCAGTCACGTTTCAACTTCAGAGATGGTGGCTGATATTCTTACTAAAGGACTCCCTGGACCTTGACATCAAGGTTGTGTGCGAATGTTGGGTTTGGGTTGTGCTTCGCCAGTGATAGCGAATAACGATCGCGAAGTGTTGGCGTACGATCGCGAGGGGAAGTGTTATTAGAGTGCGAATCGCCCAGCTCCTTGCGCCGGCACTGTACATTCATCGCCTTCGCGGTAACAGCTGACGGGCGCGTCGACCTATAGAGGATCAGCGATCGCGGCTGCGCGCTGTGTGTTGTTTTGCGCTCTCGACGCCATTACTTGTTTTGTTGTTGTGCATTGTATTTCGTTTGCTTGTACTTCCTGAATATACGTTTTGTCGTTCGCAAGCCCCTGTGTTTCTTTTCATCCTAATATGTTTTACATTACATTTTATTTTTAATTATCAGTAATGCTTGGGGTAGTAACAATTAGCAACTGAAATATTTTCCTTTGTGTGACATTGTATAATTTTAATTATTTTTACAGTTGAACAATGATTATATTTCGTTTAAAGCAATAATGTTAAAATAAAACTTAAGTTGTTTATATGTGAAATTAATCAGGATCAACGTTCTTGCTTACGTTAATGTCATTTTGTAGCATATACAGGGTGGCTGACTTTTCATTGTCCTGTTTGTATTTACTGAAATATGAAAGACACAAAAAAGCTAAATTAGAAAATTGTCAAAATAGATCTAGACAATGGCGTACACAATTGTTTCCATAGCCTATTTGTTTTAAGGTAAAATATTCGACTTTCTTCTTTTTAATGTAACACCCTGTATTTTTTACAGAATTGGATTCCAATTCAATTTATCCTTACAATGATATATTACAAGTACCATTTTGTTGTTAAATAGAAGCACAATATAAGTAATTGTAAATAAAATTTATTCCCTCTAAATATTTACTAAGCTAACTACCTACATAACTAAACTAACTAATGAAACTTATATATAAACTATATTATAATCCAAGCAATAGGGCGAAAATAAGGGGTCTACCACGCAAAAGGTCGTAACCAAATGAAATTTGGTAGGATCGTAAAATTTACTGTCCTGATTATAACCCTGAGTTTGCGACCTTGGGCGAAGATCGCTCGGGCCGCCATCTTGAAGAGATGGCGGTCAAAATCAGTTTTTTTGGAAATATCTTCATTCCTATTGGTCCTACGAAAAAAAAGTAAAGTAATAAAATGTTCTATGAATTTTTTCGTTAGACCAATAATTTTCGAGATACAGCGCGCCAAACGCAAGAAAATAATAGTAATGTAGCGGTGCAGCGTTTTTCGCATCAAGTGATACGTGCAAAGTAATTTCCACATAAATATCTATTTTTATCAAATGCATTTGCACAGTTTTCTGCATTACATTTTATGTGTTTTATGTATTTTAAGTGATACGTGCAAAGTAATTTCCACATAAATATCTATTATTATCAAATGCATTTGCACAGTTTTCTGCATTACATTTTATACGGACACGTCTGCTTCCTAAATGGGTATATTTATTATTTCATTTTGTAACTAGTTTCCACACCACCCAGGCGGTAGAGCCCAACGGTGCGCTTTTATTAACGTGGTATCCCCAGTAGGCCTAATCCACAAAATGATTACATTTAAGTACGTTTTGGACGTTTTGGTTGTGGAAGGGCTTTTGCATTGTCTTCTGAATCTTCATCATTATAGTCACTTTCCATAACATTTTTATCCGACATTTCTAAGAGATTCGTCTCATCATCGATTTCCTCTGCTTCTATATTCACCTAGTCTCGTCCAAGCATTTTGGCATTGTTTTCGCAGGAGGATCTATTGCAACAATAGCAAATGGCGGAACATTTTAGGCCCGTTTTGCGGCAACCACATGCTCTCCCACAACTCGTTTTAGACTTGCACGAAATACTTTTAAGCAAGGAATCCGGAGCAGGTTGTTTAGTGTTTCGCACAGCATCGAGTCCTGTCTGGGTTTTCCGCCAACCATACTCCACTGCATTTTTTTAACCCCACGCCATAACTGGACTTGGTGGTAAGTTCGTAGGCAATGTTGCCGCACAGCGTCTCTTGTTGGTGGCAGTGAGGCCAAGTTAAATTTGTTTTTTCACAACCGATCCTTCGAAATTCCTGTATCGCAGGGAATCCAAGGTATCGGTTTTGTAACATCCACCATACAGCGTTACCAAAAATGCTTTTCCCGTAGTGGTTAGTGCATCGAATTCTGCATGTGGATCTTGGAAGATTTAAATGATTTCAAGCCACTTGCTGTTTTTCGCAAGAATATTAAAAAAATTAATCTTTTCCTGATTAAATAAAGCAGACGTTGTATCACAACCGCTGAATACATGCAGGAACAAGATATTCTTGCCTACAGGATTTACAAACTGTAGACTGTGCGATGAATATATATTTTCCTCCACTTTACCCCGAGCAGGTTTTCATAAAAAGATATTGTCATGCTCGCTCGCCAGTGCCAGCAGTCATCAGAACTAATAAATCTACATTTTCTCCCACAATGTGCACAGCTGAATAGAACAAAGACATATCAATAGCTGTTTGAATTATGAGAGAGTCCGCATCTTCAGGTGCATGCATCACTGTAATATTCTGGTCTTCTAATTTTCTCGCGAGCATGGATATTAAACGTCGTTTATTCGAGTCTCGAGATAAAAACTTTTCTTGAGGCGTGGTAGGAGTCATCGTCTTGCCGAAAATAACATCACCTATAAAATGTTGCTTGGCACGTCGATATCGTTCAGCACTTTCTGTGTTTTTGCTAGCCGCATCATCTGGATACCCATCAAATATAACAATTGAATTGGAACGATAATGCCTGTGTACCTACATGGTCCACGTAGTTTGTGCAAATTGTTGCGAAAGACTCGCTGCCATATGACCCGGTGTAACAAAAATCCACCATCGATAACATGCAGCTTAGTGCCTGGTTCACTACTCGGTGTTATTGGCAAAAACGCTTTGTATACTGATGATTTGGTTCCCTTGCGCATACCATGCTCATCAAATAATGAAAGCGAATATGGAGATAATTCGTATTGGAAGTAATCGGGCAATTCGTGTCCCTACAAAATATGCAAAAAACTGTGTAAATGCATTTAATAATAATAGATATTTATGTTGAAATTACTTTGCACATATCACTTAGCCCACATTTAAGGAGACAGGAGCAAACAAAAACGCTCCACCGCTACATTACCATTACTTGCTTCCGTTTGGCGCGCTGTATCTAAAAAACTATTAGTCTGACAGGAAAAAATCATAGAACATATTTTATGTACAATTTTATGCTCTTCAATTCATGGCTATACTTTTCGTAGGACCAATAGAAACGGAGATATTTACAAAAGTCTGATTTTGGCGCCAACTTTCCAAGATGGCAGCGCAAGCGGTCTTCCCCCAAGGTCGCAAACTCAGGGTTATGATCAGGGCAGTAAATTTTACGATCCCACCAAATTTCATTTGGTTACGACCTTTTGCGTGGTAAAACTACCCATTGCCTGGACTATACAGTGTGTAAAGAAAGTCTGGAATATAGTAAATATTTCAAAAACTACCGGAGATGAATTTCTCAAAATTTCCATACTTATATAGGTAAAAATGGTGCATCTAGGAAGGACAAAACCGTTTCTGTAACTATACAGGGTTAGTCAGAAAAAATACCAACTTTTGTATTTTAAATTGGACACCCTGCATATTACCAAGGAATCAAATAGTCCTTCAAAAGAAAAATTCAACGATATAGGGTTTGACGGACTTATCTGTCAAAATCAGATGTGGGGTGACTTAAAGAATAAGGTTTACAACAATAGACCGGTTAATATTGAAGCTTTAAAGGATCATATTAGAAATGAGATACGTCAAATTCGATGGGATACTTTTGACAACGTCTTACGAGAATTTAAAGACAGTATCCGATCGAATTTGAGGTATCTCATTTCTAATATGATCCTTTAAAGCTTCAATATTAACCGGTCTATTGTTGTAAACCTTATTCTTTAAGTCACCCCACATCTGTCATTTTGACAGATAAGTCCGTCAAACCCTATATCGTTGAATTTGTCTTTTGAAGGACTATTTGATTCCTCGGTTATATACAGGGTGTCCAATTTAAAATACAAAAGTTGGTATTTTTTCTGACTAACCCTGTATAGTTACAGAAACGGTTTTGTCCTTCCTAGATGCGCAGTTTTTACCTATATAA
Organism: Agriotes lineatus; assembly: GCA_940337035.1. Lineage (NCBI taxonomy): Eukaryota > Metazoa > Arthropoda > Insecta > Coleoptera > Elateridae > Agriotes > Agriotes lineatus. Next base: position 117,873 of record CALNHX010001263.1, on the reverse strand, counting down.
GTCTGGAAATTTTGAAAAATTCATCTCCGGTAGTTTTTGAAATATTTGCTATATTCCAGACTTTTTTTACACCCTGTATAGTAAAAGATTAACATAAGTAGATATGTATACAATTTATTATTATTACCTATAATAACTGTTCAAAATGTCCTCCATTCAACTCTAAACATTTTAGAGCCCGCGTGATTAAGTTTGCCCTTGCTTTTTGCAGCATTTCATGTATAATTAATAAACACGTTGCAATAATGTTATTTTTGCACTACTAGTCTCAGAACGCACCGTTATTGGCCTATTTTTAGGTCGTGAAGTTGATTTTTTCGACCAAGGGAGAGAAAGTAAAATAAACAGTTTTCACCGTGGTAACTAATAAACTGCTAAGTTACCAAATATGACTATTTTAATTTTGACGTTTTAAAGAGCTGTATTGTCTGGTTGACAGTTAAAATATTTTCGAAATTTGGTGGGAATTTAGGTATTAAGCTGTTTGGTAGTGCAAAAAATAGTATATACACCACGGTAGAGAATCGTCTTATAACCTTCGCGCTTTAGATACTTCGCGCTGCGCGCTCAGTATCTAATATGCGCCCAGGTTATAATACTGCGCTTCGCTACCTTGATGTATAATATACTATTATCTACTCCAGTGGGATAAGTAACTCATTACGTCACTTATTTGACACTATTTCAGTTACGTAATGAAGCTCATTACACAACTCAGTTGCGTAATGGTTTAGTGTCAAATGAATGACATAATGACATTTGCCTACTAAAATATTTTTGAAAATGACAGATCTGACATTTCTCCTAATGCACTTTTCTCAATTTTAGGCAGTCGTAGATAAAATTTTGTACAATACATGTGTGATAAGTGATAATGCATCATTAATATACTTGTGTGCTTACATACACGTATATTAATGATGCTGTTATCCCACTTGTATAGTAAATAACTATTATCTACTTTGAGTTCGTACTGAGGCTATTACGATACTCGTTTGAGTACTGTCAGTAGTGTCAAACATAATTAGTTGATTCAAATAGGAAAAACTCTGACTGTGCTTCATCTAATCGTCACAAGACTTCCAGAATTAAGTTTATGATTATAACGCTGTCTACGGATACCATTAGGTCGAAGGACACAGGCTAAATATAACAAAATGTAAAATTACTTATTGACAGGTACGTTTTGCCGCCAAGTTATGGAATAATTTTGTTAATATAAACCATTCATGATCTTTTTGGGTCAGGTGAGGCTATGACCATCTAGTAATTTTGTTGGCAGAACCTCTGTTGCTACTAAACTCCCTCATGGAAACTGACACTTTTTGTGTTAGGTTGGGTTGTTTTCAGTTTAAGGTTACATTTTCTGAATAGGTACATTGTTGCCGGATATTCTCTAGTCTCCACATCGACTCGCGTTCTTTTCAATTTGGTCTGTCCTTTTTAAATTGGAAGTAGCATCGTTTAATGGATATTTTTTGTTGTAACAAAATTATTTAGGGCATTTTGACTTTTTCATTGAGAGAAATTAAAATTATTTTTACACATTTGATAAATTATTTATTTTCTTACGAATATTAAAATAATAAATCTGGCAATGTGGTGGCAAGAAAATGTCGAACAGACACTGACAGAAAAAAAGTTGCATCCGCTACATCATCGAATCAGTTAGTCCAACATGAAAAGAAAAAATCATAGCCAACTCTGTCCCAAAAAGGTCGTGAACGGCTTATACGTAAATTATGTATTTATTTTAGATTTTTGTACCGTTGTATATGTATCCCTATAAAACACCGTTTCAATAAAGCTTGAAATTTGTTATATTTGGATTGACATCCATACATACCTACATAACCTCAAAAGCTTTGAGTGCAGGAGTTATGTGTTGCCCTAGAGATGATCTGTTGACCTGGGGTCGAGATAACAGGGAGTCTCACACGATAACGATAATATATAAATAGGTTCCACATTCATATCGAGTTAGTTATAATCTTGTAGGCTAAAATCGCTGCTTGTTGTAACTCTTATATAATTTTAATTTAATAAATTTATATTTTTTAACTTTCGCGTTTTCGCAAAACCTAAATGGCGCAGTCGGTAGGATGTGCTGAGTATTAGTATCAAAATCTTCGAATACGTCCGTGTTTACGGTTTACAGTGCATCGAGCTCAAAATCGCTCATTACGTAAAATAAAAATAAATAACTTTCAAGTTACACCGCAAGCAATAATTGACTGGGGATACACTCCTTTCGAGGACTTGTACCTTAATAATCCTGGAATTAACGCTAGCTGGGCGTATACTTGAAATAATACAAGTGAATAAAAACACTTCATAAAAATTATTAATTTTCAAGGCTACCTTAATAAGCCAGAGGTGAAAAATGACTGGGGATACACTTCTCTCGAGGACTTGTATTTAATAATCCAGAAATTGATCCTACCTGGGGGTATAATTGAATTAACACATGCAAGTGCTTTAAAAATACTTGAATGAAATTGAAGTTCATATCAAGTAATTGTGTAATTATAGTGAAGTGTTAGAGCTGCGAATCAAACTTTTCAAGGCCAACACGACTACGGGATGCTCTGGATTACCTTGGTTTTCATGCTGTAAGTACCTTTGCTCAAATCGCTAAGTGCTAATGGTAAATCCCTCCGATCTAGAATCCCCATTCGATAATTTATCCCTAAGTGAATCTAGCTTTAATATTCAAGAGGAACCTACCTCAAGCAATACTCAAGAAATTGCAAACCTAAATAATACACATATAGCAATCCCGTCGTACATCATTAAAGACGTCACGAGGAATCAGCTAGACGTTGTTCCTACCTATGAAGGAGACCCGGCGACTCTCGCGGCCTTTATATCAGAATGCGAGTATCTAGTGAAAACCTTCGCCAACACAGACAACGCCAACGACCCCATAAACGAATTCTTGTTGCAAGTCATCATCAGCAAACTAGGTGGAAGGGCTCTGCAATTAATCGGAACGAGAAAAGAAATAACGGGCTGGACTCATTTAAAAAAGATGTTAACCCTACACTTCGGAGACCAACGAACGGAAAGCTGCTTAATAAGGGAATTAATGCACCTGAGACCTGAAAAGGAAGAAACAGTATAACTTCGGCATAAGATGTCAGGATACCAGAAGCCTTCTTCTTAACAAAGTAAAACTGACCAGCCCGAAGGCAGCCAACACCAGCATGAAGGTAGCAATGTACGACGACCTTGCATTACAAACCTACCTACGGGGTTTAGTAGCTCTAGGTGACATAGGTCACCGAATACGCTACAGGATGCCAGAAACGCTGGAAATCGCTGTCTCACGTCATAGACGAAGAAAATTTCAATTATGTATCTGGAAGATACAACTCTATCAACAAAAGTGCTCAGTACAAAACAATCCCCAGAGTAACGCCAGGAAAATATGTCCAGCCATTTTCAACAAATAATAAACCCTTCCCACATCAAAGAGGCCCGGCAGTTCCACAGTATCGTTATTCCCATCATACACCAGCTATCGCGCCGCAGACCAGACCTACCTGGAGTATGACGACGCAAAATCGACCGCAATTCAACAATCCATTCCAACCGAAGACGTTCACGCCACAACAACAATGGCAACCCAAACCAAAAGCCCAGTTCGGAAAACCACCATTTAATAATCAAAACGACAAACCCTATATACCTACTCCAATGAAAGTGTGCTCGGGCAACACGAGCCTGAACAAGAACTCCAGCAGGATAATACCGGGAAAACCCCGACCAAACTGAACTTCAACACAACTGTACTACCATGAAGATGAAGATCTAGAAGGTGTAAGCCAAGCAGAGGAAAACCCGATAGAATACTCTGAAGAATATTACGCTAGTCATTCAACCTAGAAACACGAACAACCTACAGAGACCGAGGAATGCCTAAATTTTATGAGAGTAGCCCCGATCAACGACCACACGTAATGCCATTACGAAAACATCCGCAACCATCGACGAAAACAACTCCAACCACTGTAAAAATAAATGTGACGACAAATACAAGACTACCTTATATATATTTACCAGAAATAGATGCAAAATTTATGATAGATACTGGATCTACAAAAACCTTAATTAGCTCAAAAATGGCAGAAAAGTATTTTAAAAATTTTGTGATCAAAGAACCATTTAAAGTACAAACAGCGCATGCAGTAACAACGCACAAATTTGCTATAGCCATTCCATTGCCAAAAACATTTAAATCAAGAAAACATCATACCTTCTACATATTCGAATTCAGCGAACAATACGACGGATTAATAGGTCTAGATTTAATGAAATCCCTACAAGCAACCATCGACATAAAAAATAAAATACTGAAAACGAGAAACACAAATATAGCAATATATTTAGATGAAACCCATGACGTCATCACAGTCGGACCAAGGGAACGAAAAATAATTAAAGTTTCAGTAAAGCAAAACTGTCCTACAGCCATTATGAACTACCAACGTATATTACCAGGAATTGAAATACCGGAAGCCATAGTAACCATAAACCAATACCAAGCTATTACTTCCATCTGCAACAGTACTGACGAAACGGTAACACTAAAAGTAGTTAACCCAGTTACGGTAGAACCCATTGAAATTAACACGCACGACGCAGAACTGGATGTAGACGCTCCGCCTAATGCGAAGAATATAGAGGAAATCCAGTACGAAAACTTGCAAAGAAATTTGCGGCTAGCACATCTGAATAAGGAAGAACAAAAAAGCATAGAACATCTGTGTATACAGTATAAAGATATATTCCATATAGAAGGAACACCTTTAACTTTCACAAATCAGATTAAACATAAATTATACCTTTCTAATACACAACCAGTATACGTCAAAGCATATAGAAAATCACCAGCACAGAGGGAAGAGATAAAGAGGCAAGTAACCGACCTCGTTAAGCAAGGCATAGTGCAGGAATCAAATTCTCCATGGAGCTGCCCTGTTCATGTAGTACCAAAGAAAATGGACGCATCCGGAAAAATAAAGTACCGTATGGTGATAGATTATAGAAAACTCAACGATCAAACAATAGATTACCGCTACCCACTTCCAAATATAACAGACATATTAGACAAACTAGGAAGAAGCCAATACTTTACTACCTTGGACCTTGCATCAGGTTTCCACCAAATAGAGATAGACCCTGTAGATGTCGACAAGACAGCATTCAGTACAGAACAGGGACATTATGAATTTAAACGGATGCCATTTGGACTAAAGAATGCTGAGGCGACGTTCCAACGAGTAATGGACAACATACTCAGGGGACTGCAAGACGAAACCTGCTTAGTATACCTAGATGATATAATCATCTACTTCACTTCACTACAAGAACATCTAGAAAAACTAAGCAAAGTGTTTAACAGGCTTAGACAAGCAAAGTTAAAGATCCAACTAGATAAAAGCGAATTCTTGAAAAAGGAAGTTGCCTATCTAGGACATGTAATTACTAGCGAAGGAGTAACACCTAACCCGGAAAAAATTAGCGTCATCAAAAATTATCCATTGCCAAAGACCCAGAAAGAAAAAAAAGGATTTTTAGGATTATTGGGTTACTATAGGAAGTTTATAAAGGACTTCGCAAAATTAACTAAAACCCTAACTAAATGTTTGAAGAAGAACGCCGAAATCATAATTAATCAGGAATACAGAGACACGGTTGAGAGATGTAAAAACATCTTGATGAATCATCCAATACTCCAATACCCGGACTTTGAAAAATTTTTCATACTTACAACCGACGCAAGTAATGTGGCCCTAGGTGCTGTACTATCGCAAGGAACAATCGGAGCCGATAGACCAATCGCATATGCGTCTAGAACGCTAAACGAAACAGAACAGCGTTACAGCACAATCGAGAAAGAATTACTTGCCATCGTATGGGCAACGAAATATTTTCGACCATACCTGTACGGTAGAAAGTTTACCATCTACACTGACCATAGACCACTAGTCTGGTTATTCAAATTAAAAGAACCGAACTCCAAATTAATGCGATGGAAGCTGAAATTGGAAGAATACGATTATGAGATTGTGTACAAAAAGGGAAAATACAACACAAACGCGGATGCTCTATCTAGGATAAAGATCGAAAACATCAACGCAATAAAAAACCAATCCATAGCCGGAAACGTAGGTGAAGAACCCAACGAATTGATAAAAAAATTGGAGGAACTGTTACAATTTAACCATAACGCCACCACAGCTGACGAATTGGTTAATGCTACGTTCAGTCAAGAACAAGAGATCACCGATACGATACACACAACCCAACAAAACGAGCCTAGAATTTCGATACCAATATTAGACGAAGCAATAGATAGCAAAAACGTGCAGTATTTAATCACAGAAATATTCACAGACGCTAGTAAAATCATACTTAGGATCAACAAACAGCAGAAAATATATAAAGTTTCAATACCCAAAGAAAACAACGAGAACGCAATCATAGAATTAATACGAGATTACATGATGGAAGGAAAGCATTACCTATACTTCGAAAAAGAGTACCTTTATAAAGACTTCTGCCGGATATATACAAAATACTTTTCCGACAAAGGTCCAAAACTATACAGATGCACGCTGAGATTAATTACCATCGCCACAGAGGAGGAACAAGACGAAGTCATTAAAAACCAACATGAAGGAAAGAACAATCATCGCGGGATTACAGAAACTATAAAACAAATCCAACGAAAATACTATAGGCCAAACATAAAGGAAAGCGTGACAAATTTCATAAATCAATGCCAGGAGTGCAAAAGAAGCAAATACGACAGACAACCTCCTAAAGTGCCACTAAACCTTACAGAAACGGCAGACAAACCATTTCAAAAGTTATTTATGGACTCGTTCTCAATCAGTGGACAAAAATTCTTAACTTTAGTAGATGGATTCACCAAGTTGGGACAAGCGTTAGCCATATCTAGCAATAACGCAATTGAAATAGCAGATAGTTTAGTAAAATATTTCACATACTATGGAACTCCTGAAAGCATCACTAGTGATAACGGAAAGGAATTCAATAACGACGTAGTTAAACAATTATTAGAGGCGCATAAAATAAAAATTCACTTCGTAACCCCATACAATCCAAATTCAAATGGAAATGTGGAGAGATTCCATTCAACTTTGATTGAGCACTTAAGGATTCTGAAAGAAAAATACCAGAAAGAAGAATTATCTAAACTAATGAATTATGCTATCATAGCATATAACAATTCAATACATACAGTCACCGGCCTAACACCCAGCGAACTAACATTTGGACACACAAACCATAGAGATCCGTATGAGTTATATTACGACAAAAGATATTACCAAGATTACATCAAGGAGCATGCGGAGAAATTAAAACTGACATATCAAAGGGTGAAAGAGGACGCACATAAACAGAAAGAAAAAACAATAGAGAAACGAAACAAGCAAATAAAAAAGGAGACAGCTTTTAAGATAGGGGACATAGTTTACATCAGGAACGAAAAGAGAAACAAAATCGCTAACCCATATATAGGACCCTACGAAATCTATAAAATGCAAGACGATAATACAGCAATCGTAAAAGACAAAAACAACAAAACGAAAAGAATACACACGAGAAAACTGAAACGCTCTATTGTTTCAGAAGGATCGCAGGAGGAGCCAAATGTACCATAGAAATAAAGCAAGTAAACGACACCCCTGGCCTACTACCAATCAAGCTAGGACGGGCACGAACTATCGAAACATGGTGGGAAATAATTCAAATTTACGACCTCCGAACCTTGAAAGAAGAATTCGACAATTTGCGGGTAAATTATATACAATTAAAAAACGCAACAACAATGCCGAAATCGGACAAAACAACGAAACATTAGAATGTAGAAATGCAGAATTACCGAGTAATATTAGAAAGACAAATCAAAGCCATAACAGAAAAATTCGAAACAATTGTACCCAAAGGAAGACACAAAAGAGCTATAGAAATACTTGGATCCCTCATAAAAGCTATAACAGGTAATTTGGACCAATCCGATACAGAACGATACGAAGAGGCAATAAACGAACTAATATCGAACCAGCGAAGGTTAGGAACCCTAGTGAATAAGCAGATAGCGTTAAACATAGACGCGATGGTGAAATTTAACCAATCTATAAACACTCTGAAAAGTAATCAAATTTTAATGCAGTATAAAATCTCACAGGTACTAAGATTGGCGAAACAAACGGAATATTGGAAACTACAAACAGACGAAAGAATACTTGTAAATAACCTACACCTTCAAATATTGATACTGTTAAATCACATAAATAATATTCTGACAGAGCTAGAAACTGCAATAACATTCGCCAAATTGGAATCGTATCATCCTTCAATAATAAGCCCCAAGGAACTATTAAACGAAATAAGGGAGATTAACACCAAAACAGACAGCAGCATAAAAACACCGTTAAATGAGGAACAAAACGACTTGCTATATCTAGAAAAGACAATTAAAATTAAATAATATATAAAAAACTCCCATCATCCCATCCTCAGAATACCATTAGTAGAACCCCAAAGTTACAATTATTACCAGCTATTCCCCTTACCTATCCAAAAGAATAACACATATCAATTAATCCAACCTAAAGCACAGTTTGCCTTAATAAACGAGCAAAGGTACGTATTGGACAATGAAAAATGCAACGAAATAACCACCAACGAGTATCTGTGTCACGAAGCGGATCATAAACAGATACAGGAAGACTCTCCATGCGAAATCCAGCTCCTGCAATTTGCAACAACCTATAACACATGCATCGCAGAACCTTTCAATTTAATTACCGATTATGTCAGAAAATTATCGCTCACGCAGTGGATAGTGGTAGTTAAATACGATACCGTCGTTAGAAAAAGGTGTCAAATAAACAGCGACAATGACATCATAAAAAAGGGAACTAATTTAGTTACTATAAATAATAATTGCATGATAGATTTTAAGAAATATAGGCTTAAGTCATATAGGAACGATTATGAAACCAAAGTAATACCAAAAATACCGGTGCTGGAGCTTAACCTCTCTAAGCCGACAATAAATTTTTCCTTAGAAATGCCAAAATTCATCAGCATAAATAACACTGATATCAGCAACATAAAAACGCAAATGATAGACGTTCAGAGAGCTATAAATAAGATAAAAGAACCGACTTTCATGCATACTACTATATCACCTTGGGTCATAATAATTTATATCTCAATAGCTTTCATAATCATATATGTTGTACTAAACGTTATCTACTTCTTAGGAAAATTAAAACACAAGCTACTTCACCGAATGCAGCATCAGTAAGCAATAAAGGAAATCCTTGTGCTTGATAAAATTAACCCCATCAGGGTATAATTTAATTTAAGGGTGGAAGAGTTATGTGTTGCCCTAGAGATTATCTGTTGACCTGGGGTCGAGATAACAAGGAGTCTCACACGATAACGATAATATATAAATAGGTTCCACATTCATATCGAGTTAGTTATAATCTTGTAGGCTAAAATCGCTGCTTGTTGTAACTCTTATGTAATTTTAATTTAATAAATTTATATTTTTTAATTTTTGCGTTTTCGCAAAACCTAAATCAGGTATGAATCTGCTGAATCTGCAATACATTTTTTAGGAACCATATAAGACTAAGGGCCGGTTGCAGAAAGCACTAATGTATTAGTTACCATAAACATTTGAGATTTGATTCGTTTTTGTTCACTTTGACGTCGCGTTAGCTAACACCAGACTTAACGTTGCTTTCTGCAACCGGCCCTAAATCTGCAAGAACTTAACTATGCCCGTAAAAGGTACAATTGTTTTAAACATTAAAAGCTAGTCGAAACGTCTTTGGAATCAATGGCAACATTCGGAATATTCTCATTAGTTACAATGTTTTGTTGAATTTTACTGTTACCTATTGCAGCAGTATTTGTGTGAGAATTGGCCTCTGAAAAGCTTGAACAACTTGGTAAGTTTAAGTCTGTATGTTTAGGCCTAAGCATTTGTGCCACTTCAATTTTCTTTTGTAGGGTGGCTTCAACGTATCCTTCTGCCACCGTCGACGACTTCCAGCCCCCATGGCGCTTTAAGGTCAACAAGTCTCCACCACGATTGGCCAATTGTATTGCAGTAGACCTCCTAAAGCAGTGGCCAGTGTAAAGTTCAGGTTGCGGTAACCTAAGAAAAGTGACAATTTCGTTGGACACTTTGCCCATGGTGTTGATGCTAATTGGATTGCTGACACAGCGCCCATATCTGTATGTCACAAAAAATCGCTTGTGGGTAATATTTTTAGGCCTAAGAGCAGCTTATTTCCTGACTAAGGTAATCCATATTCTTTCAGTTATCACGAATTGTGTTGGTAAATTATTTTTGGTTTTAGGAATGGACACAGTAATTGAATCTTTCTTATATTTAATGTCGTCTGTCGACATGTATGTGAGCTCCGCTCTGTCTGCAGACCCCACTGTAACCCATTATCAAAAATACCTAAAATACATATAATTTTTGTTTAAGTGCAATTTAAGCTAAAAATATGATATGCCAGCTACGATATAAAAATAGAATAAAATTGTTACATACTTTCATGGCCATATACAGTGTGACCGCGGATTGAGTTCACCTAAGGTGTAAATAATAAAAAATATTCGACTTAGAAGCTGATATTCTAGGAATCGCTCCTGCTTGTTAAACCAAGATTTTGAGAAAATCAATCAACTTAATTAATATACAGGGTGTTTTTCGTATCGATTTTTAAAAAATGACCAAGAGTAAACCACCTTTATTAGAAGAGATAACAAAAAAAGTATTAAGAAAAGTGGTTTAGAATTAAGAGTAATGGCAGAAAAATCAACCTACTTTGATTTTTTTAAATATTTTTTGGTTTTTTATACCAACATATTATGGTAGCTGTAATGGGCACATTTTTTTAACATCTTAGTTCATGAACCAGTTAAAGTGCTTCCTACAGCCACGATAAAAAATATGTTGGTATAAAACAACAAAAAATATTTAAAAAACTCAAAGTAGGCGGATTTGTCTGAAAATTGAGTCTGCCATTACTCTTAATTATAAACAATTTTTCTTAATACTTTTTTTGTTATCTCTTCTAATAAAGGTAGTTTACTCTTGGCCATTTTTAAAAATCGATTCGAAAAACACCCTGCATATTAATTAATTTTATTGATTTTCTCAAAATCTTGGTTTGAGAACAAGCAGGAGCGAATCCTAGAATATCAACTTCTAAGGGCCGGTTCCACAATGCAAGTATATACCTAGAATAAGCTATCCGAGGTATAATTGTCATCGTTTCCTTTGTGACAACAATCGTTTCTAGGGTATTTATCCCCGGGATAATTTTATCCTTGGATTGTAGAATCGGCCCTAAGTCGAATATTTTTTGTTATTTATACCTCATGGAACTGAATTCGCGGACACACAGTATATTTTGCCACAAATTTGTGATATGAATTTATTAATTTCGCATTCCTCCAAAATTTTGGAATTTTGTGGTGTGTAGGTATCCTTCAGAACACCGTTTTAACAAGGCTTGAAGTTTGTTATATTTCGAAATATCAACATTCATGTAACTACTTAGACATGACCTCAACTGGGAGTAGAGACACCACAAACTGGAGGATTTATACTTTTGGCGTTGCAATTCAAAATACGCTAACAAAATGTGTTCGGAGATTGTAGAGATCTTGTTCCCCTTACGCCAATTTTCAAACTGGGCTTAATTTTTTTCATAGGTTGGGCGTGATTTTGAAGGCAATAACTTGTCCATCGTCTTTTGCACCAAAGCCCGTATTTGTGGGGGCGTACATTGCAAAACTTCTTGGACTTGTTCAGAATTTATTTTGCCATGAATAAAATAATGACATTTCAAATTTACTTTTTTCCATAGCCGACTTTATTGCACAAATGTTACCAACTGCCTCGAAATTCCCTAGATTTTGAAATTATTTTTTTTGTTTAAAAAAGTGGCAAAGTAGATAAAGTACTGTATGATACCTCGTTTATAAGTCATTTTGTATCACTTACTCCTTTAGGGCACTCCTCACTTCGCTCGTCTTACCCTAAACCCGTGCGTGCTACAAAATGCTTCTTATAAAACTCGTATCATAATATACTATTATTTATGTAATGGTACTAGCAACCTGATATTGTACATTTTCGTCATAGAAACAAAATATGAAAATCTACTCATAACTCCTAAGGGACTTGTCAAATTATTTCTCCCTCAAACTCATGGTAACCATGCAACTACAAGCAACGTCTTAGCAACCATACAATGAGGCAATCCTTGATGTTACTTACATATTCTAATTTTAAATGTCATTATGACATGTTCAAATTTTATACTATTCTTACTAATATGCTAGTAAATAAAATATTGTATGTACCACGAGAGATATTCATGTTCTTTACCTTCGGTTGACTTACAGACCTCGGGAAAAAACATATTCATATCTCCCTTAATGCATAAATATCTATTTTGAGTTCCTGAAGATTTTGAGAACGAGCCTTTTAATAGTATATTACATACCGAGGTGGAAAGAGTTTCATTACTGTCGAGAGGTTAACTTTATCTCGAGACAGGAATGAAACTTTTCACCGTGGTATGTATACTATTTTACAATAAATCGGTTTTTGTCATTATTTATTTAATTAGGTAAGTTTCAAACAATACGTATTTTTATCGCAGTTTAATAAGTCACTTTAACAAAGGAAACTGCGACGCTGTTGCTAGGTAACATGACAAGTTCGTTGAAATTGACGTTTAGCTAGCCGGCTAGCTGGAAAAGTAAAGTAAACAATGGGCGCGTTCAGCCGGAGCAGCTCTGTTTCAGCGGTCGCTTTTTGCTGAGTTGCAGCAGCTACGAACGGCTGAACGACCTTGGTTAGCGAACACTATGTTTACAAACAGAAAGGTCAGTTATGTTGCGATTACATAGTGACGTATTTTTGCTAGGACGACAAAGGCTGCAAAATTTCCATTTAAATGTGGAAGAAAATAATTAGAATGAGGATGGACCTCAGACCTCATAAAGAATTTTGAGTTTGAGCATTTTAACTCTTGTCAATATTAGACTGAATTTTTTTAATGACTACTTTTCTATCACATTTCAGTCGGTATTTGTTTCAATAATTTCAAGGAACTACTGATTTTGAGAAAATGGTCATTTTAACTTCTTAATTTTTTCGGTTTCCCAAAATGTGCCTCTACAATTTCGCCGTTAATGCAGAAATGCAGCACGGTCATTTCAGGCTACAATTTTTAAAATTTAAAACTGTGCTTTGCGGTTATCTCCCACCACTCTAGCTGAGTAATCTAGCGGAGAGGAAGCGAAAATAAATTTTCTGGAAAAAATGGCAACCGCTGACCCAGCGCTGTCGCTCAGCAAAGCGTTCTACGCAATCGCCAACGCAGCGCTGTCTCAGCGCTGTCCCGGCTGAACGCGCCCAATGACTCGCTTACCTTCCGTTTTGAAGGTTAGAAACGTACCTATTATTAACCGATTGTGAGTAAATACTGTTTTTCAAGACACCCCACACAAATAAATTGACAAGTCAAGAGATCTAGCAGGCCATAAAACTGGTCCTCTAATGCCAATCCAGTTTTGACCAAATTCATTATTTAAAAAAAAAATTTATTTGTACACCGTTATGAGGAGGAGTACCATCATGCTGAAACCACAAGTTTCGTCTTTCAACTAATGGAAGATCGTCTAGGTAATCTTGGAACTCATTTTGTAAAAATAATAAATATCTCACCTGAGTTAACGTTCCGTTGTAAAAATTGGGCCCCAAAATTCTATTGCTGATTACCCCTATCCACACGTACACGTTAACTGAAAACTACACCTGCGACCGGGCTTCAACAATTATGTGAAGGTTTTCATCGTCCCAATAATGTGTATTACGCTTATTGAAGATTACATTTCTATGAAAAGTTGATTGGTTCGTCCAAATTATTTTACTAAGATATTGTCTCTCAGCATTGAGTAGCCGCTCACAAAACACTATCCTGTTGTTTGGATCACTAGGGTGTAGGGATTGGACCAAATTTAGCTTAAATGGCTTCAGCTTGTGTTTATTTAAAACCTTTTCAATTTTATAACTTGTGACATTTAATTCTATAGCAGCTTGTCTTGTTGAAATTATCGGATGAGCTCTAAAGTAAGCTAAAATAACAATGTCATTATCGTCATCTCTTCTTTCTTCAACGACGTTATTCAGACGCTCTGATAATTTATCGGTGGACCGTAGTAATTTTTCCAAATGTTAAAACGTATGCACAAGAGGTTGTCTTCTGTTGATATGTTGAGGTACAAATTTTGATTTAACACAGCAGCCTCGCGTTGATTGTTATTTGATATGTGGAAACAGCACAGCATATCAACTTTTTTATTATTTGTGTTTTCGTTATTCATTTTTCTTTTATTAGGGACAATAATTACACTGATCAACAATCTTACTTTGGTGGGATTTGACAAGTTGTTTGTTGATTCAAGCAAATTTGACAGGAGTTTGCAATTGTATATCACTGCCGACTACAACAATTAAGTACCTATATTTTGTGAATCTCTTTAACAAAAAGATGTTACTTGTAATAGAGCATTGTAAAAAGAAAATAATTTAGAATCGAATTCTGGAAAAAATAGGGTGTTATATTAAAAAAGGCAAAGTTGGGCATTCTACCTTAAAACAGGTAGGCAATGGAAAAAAAATTGTGTACACCATCGTGTAGATCGAATTTAGTTTCGACAATTTTCTAATTTATTTTTTTTTGTATCTTTCATATTTCAGTAAATACAAGCTGGACAATGAAAAGACAGCTGAAGTTTTTTCCCGGGGCGTATTAAATTCGTATGATAGTATCACCTGCAAACGTATATTTTACATGATATGATAACTGTCAATTCATTTATTTACAAGATAAATAACTGTGGGCCCAGCACACTCTACTCTTTGTTTACGTACAATTAAATAATCTCTAATCCAAGCAACTACCAAAACAATATTCTTTTAAGTTGTTTATTAACTTATCGCTATTTACTGTTTCAAATGCATTTTTAAGGTGTAGATAGATCATTTCTATTCGTTTAATATACGTCTAGTAACTGTGGCTATGCCGCTATGGGGATTTATAAAATAAAAACTACATCTTGTCTTAAACTTAGTTGTACAATTTTGAAGCAAATTTTAATTTTTAATAATACGAAGGCCAAGCTATAATTATTGAGAATAAGACAATCTACTAGGCCGTGAAAAACAAAACATACAGCATTATTTAGAGTAACTCTTTATCTGCCATTTAACGTTTAGTGGTTGAAGTTACGTTAGTTAGAACCAGAGTTGTTAATTTTTCAAAATGGAATTAACCAAAGATTATTTTCGACTCATGATTTATTGTGACTTGAAAAAATGTTTAAGCGCTTATGAGTGCAAAAAGAATTTAGACTTAGCTTTTAGCGAATGCGCATCTTCTTTTGTTATAATTTACCATGGTATAAAAAATTTGAACTCGAAAGGAATTTTGTTCAGCATCAAAAGGAGCGAGGCATACTCCTACGATCGTTACCGAAAAAAACATTGCTGCTGGTAAGAAAATAATTGAAGAGGGCGATAAAGCCACTTATGCGGTAATAGAGCATCAACTCAAGATTAGATCCACGACCGTTAACACAAGCATACACGATCAGCAACATTTAAAAACAATATCCATCGTTTTGTGCCGCATTGGCTTTCTGATTCCTAAAAAACTGAGCGTTTCAGAATTGGCCATGAAATTTTATATCTTCTAAGTAATGGCAAACAAACATTTTTTTTCCAATATTCTGGTGAATGACGAAATTTTATATTCCCTTTTTCGACGTACCTACCCTCCAAGAGAGTCGTGTATGGATTCAAGAAGATGAAGAAACTCCAGCAATGACCAAGAAGCAGCGAGCTATGGGAAAAGTGATCAGGGCCGTAGCCAGGGGTACGCCAGGGCAGGCCGAGCCTGCCCTGGAAAATTTTGAGCCTGCCCTGGCCGCTAGCCAGAGCTTGCTAAGGATGTCGCAATTTCTACGCTGAATTATTGGGCTAATCTTGTGCGACAAAATAATTTGATTGACATAATGGCAGAAATGGTTTCTCAAAGCATCGTCAACGATATCGGCAATGCTGATGTTCCATGGTTTTGTATTTTAGAGAATGGCACATACAATTAACATAATCAAGAAAACATTGCAATGGGACTTCGATACGTTATCGCCGGAAAAGCGAAACAATCTATTTTAACGATAAAAACTTCAACTGATTTGAGCGTTGGGATATTTAGAGGCTTAACCTTAAAAGTGCTTAACGATTATAACTTAGATACTTCTAAAATTTTAAGTCAGTGTTATGATGGAGCAGCTGTCATGAGTGGACAAAAAGGAGAGTGCAAACATTACTCCAAAATTGTCTAAACAGAACAATGTCTTTATGCATTGTCGCAATAATCAATTGCCCCTTATGCATTTATACATTCCGTATATGTATTTGGCACCTAGCGCAATTTCATTGGTCAGATTCGAATTTTAAACCAGTCAGACTACATGTGCGAAATTTATTTACGGAATGTAAATCGGTGCCAAATTCACATACAGAATGTAACTGCTACGCGGGCCGAAATTGCAGCAAAAAACGCAAATACAATACCCATGTTTTTCCGAGTTTAGGTGTCCTGTGCCCTTGGGTAAAGAAAATATGCAATAAAAGTGAAAGTGCAATTAATATATTTATTACATAAAATAAAAGAAAAAAACAAATAATATACGAGTAATACTTTTAATGCGATGAGCCATGTTTAATTGCATTTGGTTGAGTCCGTTTCACATTTTGTGATAGATTATGCTTCTTCTTAAGTCTTTTCTTGGCAGGTTCCCCAGTTTCCTTCTATTTAATGCTGTAGGCTGAACTTTGATGCTGGCCTTTTGCCTGTAGCGCTGCGCATATGAACTCCCAGCAGTGCACAAAAAACTTTCCCAAGCTGTGTTTGTCTTCACCTGATTCAATCGTTGGCAAAACTTCTTCACGGTTGAAGTACTGGTGCCAAATTCGCTATTTTTGGTGAGCAATAAGTCGACGACATTCTGAAAATTGATGTAATCCTCAGTACTTGTAACCATTTTAGTTACACCGGAAAGTTTTTCTTCCTCTTCACTATTATTGGCATTTGTAGGGACTAAATTATTTTGTTGAGGTATAATTTCTTGGCTTTCGGTTACAATGCCACTGGTTGATGATGGTTACGAAAGGAAGGGCTCATAAAACGACGGCGGTTGGATATTATCACCAAAGCTTAGTTTAGCCATCGAAAGACGTACTTCCGAAGAGATTGCAGGCGCGTTAGTACAAGAGACTCCGAAGAAATGCAGAACAGCAGTTTGATGTTTGCAAAACCGTCCCAGTCTGCCCCCTTCGCAACTGCAAAAGCCTGCTTGGATGTCCACATCATAGTAAGTTCCATTATTTTCACTGCTTGGAACTGCATAAAAAAAAGACGATATTTTTTGTATGTCTTCTTTCTGTAGATAATCAATTTTCTTCAGTTGTTTGTTTAGAAACAAACGATTGGAACTATCTCGGTTGTTAATGAAATTCCTAAGCAGACGCTGGTAATATTCTTCCATAAGTGTACAGAAAAAGTCTATTAATGTTATTGCATTATATGCTTCATTCCTGTTTAATACAACATCTTTGAACAATCTTACTGTAATCTCACTAAAATTGTTTGTTTGGTGCCCGTGTGTTAATGCATCTTTGTAAGCTAATGCCCAATCTTCTTTTCTATTCCAATAATTGGTGATATACTTTGCCCATTCTGGATAATGGTTACTATTGTCAATAGCACTTTCAAATGCTAGTAGTGCCGCTTTATTGGTCGAGGCTTGCAATATTGCTTGAAAATCTTTGTAAAGCGATTGACGGCTTTCTTTTGGAACATTGTTTTTCTTTTCCCAAAGCCAACGCCAAATTGATTGACAAACATGGAAGCGGCACAACAGCGTTTTACATTTCGGCCAAACAAATTTTAGGGCGTTCCTTTCTGCGTCACTATCATCTGTCATAAAAATTCTAGGGTATCCTTCTCCACAGAACGAAATGAGTACGCTATCCTTAATTAGCTGAAATCCGGCAATATAGTCGTTTTCCGTTTGTCTCTTACTAATTATCACGCCTAGAGGAACGGCTCCAATTTCACAAGGTGTAAGCATTAATGTGACCGAATGATTCAATGAATCACAGCAAGATGTACTATCTGTGAATACAATATCTTTAGAAAATGGCAAGGAATGCACCCGTTGCATAATTTTTGTTATTACTACAACAGCAAATGGACTCTTGAAATTTTACAATTATTCCATTTTCATCATATATGTTCTGCTTTTGTTTTATTTTCTGAAACACCATTTTTAGAAATTAAATACAAATTACAACAATATTTTACGTAACTCTAAAACACCTTCTCCACGGCGCCGTCCCAAATTAAGAGTTTGCTATTTGCTGTACCAAAAAGCCACTGTTCGATATTTAGGATTTAACAATGCATTAGCCAACTCAACGCTTCCCTCGCCATATTTCAATTCTAATTTTGTTCATGATATTGAATAGATTCTGTAATTCCCAATCCGCTATCAAAATAGGTGTCAAACTCATCTCTCACTTTGCGTGTAGGGCGTAAGTAAGCTAGGCTCTCTCCAGAGGTCAAACTATGGCTGTGATTCTTTGTAATTGCAATGAAGGCAAGCATTCCTGCAGCCAAAAATATAAATTTTAACTCTCCAATCTTTCTATTTATACATCATATAATCGCCTCACCTTTACATATTTGTCTTTGTTTTCTCGTGTCTTTGGTTGTATGTTTTATGGTAATTTTAAGTTTCGCACTACAACCACAATTTTTACATTTCCCTTTTACGTTTTTATTTGGATCCACTCTACGATATGAAGCGTGATGACAATTGTATTCCAAACTGAAATATAAATTAATAATTGAACAGGACTTAAACATGCAATCATACACGAATAGATTGTTAAAGTACACGCTGAAATCATTTAAGGTTAGGTAAAGTAAGAAAAATAGAAAAAGAAATAGAATCACGGTTTTAATGTTGATGCATTTTTCATATATTTTTCTTTATAAAAGGTGGTTTTGAGTACAAAGTTACATTTGTCATTCAAATTATATTTATTTTATATAATATCATTTTTCCAGACAGATCCTAAAACTTAAAGCAACAAATATTAATAATTACCCTAATTCATTAGAGATAAACAAACTTGTAGTTAAGATAGGTTCTTGTAGCTATTAATACATTGATTTGGAAATATTAGGTAATAATTAATACATATAATAAATATTATTATACTTAATTTTCTGTAAATAAATAACCCATCATAAACAACAATAATATTGCTAACGGAAATTTAAAATCAAGATATGCCCGACAGCTGTCGAAAGTTGAGGTTAAAATATGCATCAGCTGATCACTTATTCCACAGTTAGCGCAGTGTACAATGGTGGACAATAAATTTAGGCCGGGAAAATCGAAATTGAGGTTAGTTGGCATAAGTAGTAGTAGTAGATGTCAAGCGAATGACAGGCCGGCCTAAATTTATTGTCCGCCATTGTACGCCCCTTCAACGACAGGATAAGTTATTCCTCGTTTTATGCCAAGAATAGCTTATTCATTATTTATTCTGTACTCACAGAACACGGTGCTTCAGTTTACACCAGAAATATCCCTATCCGCGGTATAAATTTGCATTGTAAAACAGGCCCTAAAGTAACAGAATCATATACCTACCTGCCAGAGCTGGGCAAATTACTTTATAAAAGTAATTAATTACTAATTACCAATTACCGCCCAATGAAGTAATTTAATTACCAGAGATTCAATTACTCACAGGAAATAGTAATTCAAGTACCAAATACTTAGTAATTGTAATTGTAAACATCAATTACTTTTTCAATTACTTTCAATAAAAATAATTGTCATATAGTCGTATTTAGTAGAACTTTCTTCCAAGTTGCAACTATCATTAGTGTCGTGTCAATTCGTAATCGTAATCTAAAAATGCTTAATTTTTATGTTTTGTTAACTATAGTAACCTACATACTTATCACTTTTGAAGGTTTTTTGATAATTAAATCTTGTAGCTATATGCACCGTTCATCAAAACCAAAACCTTTTTAGTTTGTTTGGATGTAAGATGTAAGTAAATAAATAAAGTCAAGGATAACAATTATACAGGGTGTCACAAAAAGAATGGACACCGATTGGTCATAGATTTCTTAGGTTAAAATAAACCGATTAAACCTAATATACCTTGGTAGAAAGTCCATTCAGTAAGAAGGTATAGGAACTTGGAAGTTCAATTTCATTTCTTTAAATTTTTTTATTAATTTTCCCACCTGGGTGGTTAAGTGGATTTGTAGTGTGCATAGCAGCCAGGTGGACATGGGTTCAAATCTGGCGGTAGCCGAGAATTTTCTCGGAGCGGCAGTGGATTGGAACTCATTAGTTAATTTTAGCTGTAAGTTGTTGAGTGGTATGTTTGCATGCGGGGGAGCGTAATGTAAGTCCCATGCGGCGCAGAAGCCTCCGTTGCACTTCCCGCGGGGTGTGAATGGTCCTCGACACCGAAAGGTATAAAAGAGGCTATAGATTATGAATGAATGATGAATGATGTATTAATTTCCACATAGGTTATTACTGTAGTTGAGCTTTTTATCACGAATGTGGATTTAGTTGTCGAGGCCCGTAGGGCCAAAGCAAATAAACCACATGAGGGATAAAAAGAAACTTCCAGTGCCGAGGGGCACATTGTTTTTTTTTTAAATCAGAATCACGAAATTACAACATTTTAACCAACTTTTGTAGGTTGTCGCCCAGCCGCCTACAAAAAGTCGTATAACAATGGATTACTTCACTGAGCATTTCTCATATTTTAATGACGATTTCGACGTTCTTCACTGCCGATTTAAAATAATAGTAGTTTGTATACCAATGCACTGAATTGTAACTTTTTATAACGGATGTGGATTTAGTTGCCGAGGCCCGTAGGGCCAATGCAAATAAACCACATGACGGATAAATAGGAACTTCAGGGCTGAGGAGTACATTGTTTTTTTTTTTGAAACCGAGAAATCGTGAAATTACAACATTTCAACCAACTTTTTGTTTACGTCTGTTGACGTTAACGGTCGCCTCGCCGCCTACAAGAAGTCGTAAAACAATGGATTACTTCACTGCCGATTTCTCGTATTTTATTGACGATTTTGAAATAAGTACCGTTGCGGCCAACTCAAAGTGCACGGCAGATTTTTATCTTGTAATACGATATTCTAATCATAGACGTCGAGTTTTGACGTTTACGTTTGTCATCAACTGTCATAGAACTGAAAACTCGGAAAATTCCCAGACATTTGTCAGAAGCAGAGAAAATGCGAGCTATTTATTACAAAACTGGAAGAGAACTGGTCGCTGAGTCGAGTTGCAACAGATTTGCATGTGAGCAAGAGCTGCACTTTCAAAATTAAAAATCGTTGGCAGCAAAGACTTCTGCAAGAAAAGTTTTTTAACACCAGAGAACAAAGAATGAAGAGTATTTGAATGAGATCGACGACTTTTGGAACACGATTGTTTTCTCAGGTGAAAAGGTATTTCAATCATTTACCATTTGACGATTAAGGGTGTGTCGACCACAAAATTCAAGGTTTGAGGAGCAGTATTATGTTCAACCCTTAATGAGTAGTGAACGATTCTCTGTAAACGTATGGGGATGGATCAATGCTCACGGATCTGGGGCATGCTATAGAATTAATGGTCGACTGAATGCTGAAAATGATCGCAACATTTTGCAAAATGTGATGCTGCCATCTGTAAGAGAGGTCTTTCCTAATCAATTTAATTTTCAACAGGCAATATATTGCCTAATTAATTAATTTTGTTTATGTTAACGTAATTGGTAACATTATTTTCACAGGATAACTGTCCTGTGCATACAGCAGGGTCTGTTCGTTGATGGTTTGATGAGAATAATATCAATTTATTACCATGGCGTGCAAGAAGTCCGGATGTGAATCCCATCAAAAATGTTTGGGGCTATTTAACTACAAAAATTGATACCAGGGATTTTGCACCAAACGAAACCGATTAATTATGGGAAATAATAAGAAATGCTTGGAAGGAACTGAGAGAAGGATACAATATGGAAACATTGGTCAACTCTATGCGAAACAAACTGCAAAGCGTAGTAGCAATTGAATACTGATACATATTTATTAAATACATATTATTATATAGTTTGTTTACTTGTTAAACTTTGCTAAACTACAAACATTGAAAAAGTAATACCTATTCTTATAACCACAAGCAACGCCACTGGAGAAACCCCCATTTAATAAGCCAAAAAATCGCAAAAATAACCATAGCAACAAAAAACCGTGCACTTTGAGGTGTCCGTAACTGTACTTCACTGCCGATATAAAAAATAGTAGTCTATATACCAAGGCACTGAAGTTTAACTTTTTATCACGAATGTGGATTTAGTAGCCGAGACCCGTAGGGCCAAGGCAAATAAACCACATGAGGGATAAAAAGGAACTTCAGTGCCGAGGTGTACACTATATTTTATTTGAAATCGAGAAATCGTGAAATTACAACATTTTAACCAACTTTTGTAGGTTATGCTGAAATCGGTTGACGTTTATCTGTCGCCTCGCCACCTACAAAAAAGTAGTAAGACAATGGATTACTTCACTGCCGATTTCTCGTATTTTAATGACGATTTCGGCGTACTTCACTGCCGATTTCAAATAAATATATTTTTTTCGAATACGAAGAAATTCCGAATTTCATGTTGGCTAAATTTTGTAATGGCATTAGAAAAAACAGCACGCTGAATGTTATAAAAGTAATTTTTCCATGTTCGTGCAAAATTAATCCACTCCCTTTGCATCGTTCGCTCGTAAATTAAATGTTGAAAACCTCTCACTTTTCTGAACTTGTAGAACAATCTACTATTAAATACGCCTAACATGAGGCTGAATGACAAAAATACGTAACTTACTTAAGTATACAGGGTGCAGCATTGGATTTCTTAATTGTTTGACAGCAAAATTCTATTTAGATTTTGTAAAGAACACTGCATGGTGATCCAATTGGAGCAATTTGAGTATTTTTTGTTGGCTCAGTTCGAAAAAAATGTTTACCCCTTTATACGAAAGTAAAATTTTCTCTCGCCTGAAAGGGTTTCCCGAATATATACGTTTTGTTCCCTGGTCAGTAATAGATTAACTAGCCTCCTGATTTTCATATTTAAATATTTTTGAATGCAGCTGAATACAAGAGATACTCTCATCATGAAATGTAAACGTGTTATATGTATAAATCTGAACTAAAATTACAATACGGCTGATTGAAATAAGAATTCTTACATCAGATACAAAAATAAAAGACATTTGCTCAAGCACGTAACAATGAAGTCATTTTTACATTCAAGAGACTTTTATACCATGTGTTTAAAAAGAAATTACATAAGGGTTGGCCATGGAAAATAAAACTAATATCGACAGCAAGCTTTAGAGACAGGAATCTTTAGAATTTTCAATCACGATATAAACTTACAATAACAACAAAAGTGATGACAAGTAATGAATTCTAAGGCTTGCTGTTGACATTACTTTTATATTTCATGGCCAATCCTTATGTAATTTCTTTTTGAACACACCGTGTAAGAAACGGGGAAAAATACGTATTTAATAAAATTACTGTCAACATTTGACAAATGGCGCAGGTTGCTTTCATATTTTTACTTCAAATTTCAAAACCTTAACATCTTCAATAATAGCTATTAATTTTACCAAATGTTTAATATTACTTATTGATTTTAAATTTAGGGCAATAAAATATCTGAAATTACATAAATTGGGTCACTACGCACGGTTCTTTTAAGAAAACTAAATGGAATTTTGTGTAAATCATTACGAAGTCAATATTTGAATGTCTCGTAATTAGGATGGTTTTGTGTGTTTCGTCCGTCAACGCAGCACCCTATATAACGTAAAGACGTAATGTTCGATGAGGTAATCGGAATTATAAGAAAGTCACGATTTTTATAAGACACTATTCCAGATTTTTAATAATAATCAAACCTAATATGCTGCAGTAGTCCGTATACAAAACAGCATATAACCATTACAAGGCAAGAAAGCGACAAAGAATGAATAATTTACAAAATGTTCATTGCAAGAGTGCGGTAAACTTATGCGGTGTTTTTATATTGTATTAGTACCATACCCCATACTGCATTTTTGAGTCAAACCAGGCCCACAATTTCGCAATTAGGTACATTTTATTTATGCGTTTTTGCTGTCTAAACGTTGTTATCGGATTTTGGCCGTTTAGTTCAATTACTCACTCAAAAACGTAATTGTCTGAACTTAACGCTCGTTACAGTATTGTCCTATGCTTGTACATCATTTAAAACAAGCAAATTGAAAGGAATAAATAATTATTATGAACCAATATCGTCTAATGAAGCTATTTTAAATTATATTTTTACCGTAGGTATTGTAATCTATAACGTACTTACGGCAAATATATTTTTAGCGTCTTCAACAATAAATGTTAGTTTCACTGTTACAACCTACATATCACATTTAACTACATACAATCACCAATGCACTCTTTGCTCGTGATTCGTACAAAATGCAAATGTTGCACAAAGTGGCTGCTATTCGATCGTCAGAAGAAATCATAAATTAGGCTAATATTGGTTGGGGAATACCCCATCCCGATTTGTTTAGTATGTAATTTAATAAGACCTTATTGTATTTTTTGCGTTCTGGAGATTTAGCACTCAATCGAGGTCAGTAATTGAAATACCACAAAGTAATTCAATTACCTTCAGTAATTTCAATTACCACTGGTAATTCAAATACTTGTAAAGTAATTTAAAAACTTCAAAGTAATTTCATTACTCAAAAGTAATTGAGTAATTGAATGTAGGAATTAATTACTTTCAAAAAGTAATTTTCAAGTACTTTTTAACAGAAAGGGCAATTCCCAATTACAATTACCGCATTTTGAAAAGTAATTCAATTTTAAGGCAAATAAACAAAGAGGAATTTAATTAGTAATTTAATTACAAAGTAATTA
The DNA here is from genome assembly GCA_940337035.1 of Agriotes lineatus. Lineage (NCBI taxonomy): Eukaryota > Metazoa > Arthropoda > Insecta > Coleoptera > Elateridae > Agriotes > Agriotes lineatus. The sequence continues at coordinate 92,631 of CALNHX010001263.1, read as the reverse complement.
ATTACTGCCCAGCTCTGCTACGTGCATATGTAATGTGGCGTGTTAGTTTTGACGATGTGTATTCTCCAATTGGAATTTGTTAAAGAAACGTATTCTTCCACCCACTCGTTTGGATCACTCTCATTTAATAAATTTGCCCTATATTTTCGTGGAGCTATTTCAAAATATTTATAGTGAGATGGTAAATTTGTTGCTGCATCATCCATGACTATGACGATGTGAAACTAACCTACAAACTAAACACTAAACAAAACAATAAACAGTCGCTTCTCGCCGTGCAAGCCATGTCAGCCGCGCACGCGCATAACTTTTACATTCTGTATGCGAATTTGGCACCGATTTACATTCCGTACATAGATTTGACACTTGCATTGTGATTGGTTTAGAATTCGAATCTAACCAATGAGATTGCGCTAGGTGCGAAATACATATACGGAATGTATAAATGCGCCCCTGATATTTGTGAAAGCTATAAAAGAAATATCAGCAATTAAGCAATATTTCGATCAATGCTCTATGCTATACATGTTTCTTAAAAAAGGAGGTATTTCGAAGGTTTACGATGGACAAGCACTGTGTCGTTTGGAACAGCGTTGGAGCGGTTATTTGGACGTTACTCGCAAATAATCCATGCACCAAGCACTACAAAAAATATCAAAGAGCAGAGATGTTGACGATGACTTTGTTGTAGAAAGTAGTGATTTGTTCAAAATTATTCAGTCTAAAGGTTGTCGATTTCGCATGGTGTTCATGAAAAAAGTATTAGAAACTATTCAGCCTGCTGATAAATTACTTCAAGCGCACGAAGCCAGTTTGAAAGACTCTATGGTTGCCATAACCTCGGTAGTGGATTCCCTTATCTCCTACAGAAATTACCACGTTTACAAATAAATCGATGCCAAAATCAATACCGATTTCAATGGTGCTGAAGATGACATTTTCACAAAAAAACAAAGAAAGACAAACACTGGATGTCATCCTGGTCGAAATGAAAAAAAGATTTGTAGAAAACGATAGGCTCCTAATTGCAGTTTTCAGTGCCGAGGAAAAACATTTATTTAGAGAAAGTCACATTTTTTTGCAAACTTTGAGTATAAAACTTCCATCCTCAGAAGCGATTACAGTGGTCAACAAATTTACATAAATCCAGAAGAGAGAAAACCCTGGTTTATCTGTCTTCGATATAATTTTTCAACGAGTTGCATTCGCCGAAACTTATAATTTATTGGCGACTGCCACAGCTTTTGGCGGTAGCACGCGACTTGCGACTTCTCTGTATTGACAAGGATTAATCGTCCACAGCAACATTATGTACAACCAACAAATGTCCAATTTGAACTTTTTTGCATACGAAAAAAATCATACAAAAACGCTAAACCTTGACTTACTTTTGAAAAATTTAATTAGCAGAAGAACCGACGATTACAACTTTTCAATTTTTTTTAATTTTTTGTATGTACCATTATAATTAATTAATTAAAATATGTGAGTAAATAAAAAGTTACCGTGACATGTTTTCAGTTTTCTGTATAAGTAAGAACAAAAGTATTGTGAGAAAAGCTCTTTATGTATTTCGATATTTCTTTCCTAACCTAAAATATCAGTAAAAGAAATTAAAACTCGAAATAATGTCGCCATTATTAAATCCTAATTATCGTTCTTTTAGCAAAATATATATAAATTTACTGTTCAAATACCAACATTATATTTAAAATGTCAATAATAATTAATACTCATTCAATATGATTGAATATTGCCCTTCTGTCCACACGAGTAAATATCGAAATACGGTTTTCACTAGCGTGTTAGACCCTTATTTGGCTATCTTTGGTTGCAATAAAAGTGATATCGTTGCATTTAATTTTTTTGAGAAAATCTTTTTCATTTGTAGTATTGTCGCAAAACGCCCTCTAGCGGCGACACAAGCAATCTAAATCAATCAGCTCAAGACAACGCTGATAGCCTAAGAAAAGCCGTTTTCAACGACTCCAAGTTTGACAAAATCCGTTCAGCAATTTTGAAGTTATTTACATTTATTTCCGAAAACGTTCCCCCCACCACTTTCCCTTAAGAGATAGAGAAAAAAGCATTTAACGAAAAAGAATCGAATTTATCTCAGCTTTAACACGGTGTCCATTTTAACTGTCTGTAATATAAGAATATTTCTCAAAAAACGGGATTTAAAAGTCAAGAATGCGATTACGCTCCCTGGCGGCCATTCGAGAAACTTAAAAATTATTTCCAGTATTTTCTCTTGGCCGCTTTTGTCATAATTTTTTTTTACCCCAAGTCTTTATGACAATTACTTTTCGAGATAGGACCGAGAGCCATTCTTATTGGGACACCCGCTACTCGTAGATATAAAGTGTGGAAAATTTTAGCCTGCCCTGAATTTTTTGAGCCTGTCCTGATTATACAGTCTGGCTACGGCCCTGAAAGTGATGTATGCGGTATTCTTTAAAAGTACGGGTCTAGTCAATGCAATTAAGATAGATGGACAAAAGACAGTTATAGCTACATGATACACTGAAAAATGTTTTCCTGAAATGTTCAATCGAGTTCCAGAGAAGGATATTACGCGACATTGTGAAAATGCATCGTCCCATACGGCTGCCTTAACACTGCAGGTTTTGACTGCAAAAATTATAAAAGAAATAGAACACCCACCATGCTCCCCTCGTTTAGCAATGTGCTACTTTTGGCTATTTTATGGGCTTAAAAGGCATTTGCAGAGTAGAAGGTTATTGTCTGAAGAAGAAATTGATACCGCAGTTCACGATTATTTGGAAGGTGTTCCTAAAGAAGATGATTGGCAGCTTTTAAGCAGTAAAATGAAAGAATGCTCAAGTGTATTATTGCTGAAGGGAATTACTTTGAGCATATTTATCGTAAAATGAAATCCTAAAAAAATGTTAACCGTTTTCTTTATTCTCAATAATTGTAGTTTGACCCTCGTAAGACCAATATTTTGCTACAAAATACACAAATGTGTACCCTTTATTAATCATCCAGTCCGATAAAACGTGCTCAGTTTTGTAAATATTGAGAGACCCGTATTTGAATATATTAGGTGAAACGCCACTTCTTTTTCCTAGTGTTTGCCAGATACTTTTGGGGATAAATGAATAGGCAGTTATTGCCTAATCCTTGGGCACCTCCGAGGCCCGATTTAATTATTGGAGATATTTATGTTTGGAGATACATAACGTTAAAAGTTTACAACGGAGATGATGGATGTCGAAAAACTACCAAATGAAATCAGGGAATGTGTTGCCATTATTCCTCAAGACGAGATAAAAAACAGTTATAAGGAGTTTAAAAAGAGAACGAAGATATAGGTAAAAGTCGGACAAATGCCATTTGAATAGTCATTGGTTTTTTTTTGTAATAATATTAACTACAAAGATATTTCGTTGCAAATAATTTTTTCTTATAAAATTTTTTTTTGAAGTAAACATTAAAGGCACGCTTTAGTGTGTCAAACATTTTAAAAAGCGCTGGAGTTCACTTAAAATGCCTCAAAGTTATTGAAACAATGACCACAGAAGAAAAACTATTACAAGATGTAAACTACGTGTAATGTTCCCAAGGAGAGATTGTTTTCTGAACTAAATAAAATATGGACAATAGGAATAGCTCACCTGTCAGTACAATTATTAATCTCGCAGTTTTTGTGAAATATAAATTTGAGCATATAATTTTTCTACAATTGCTCAAAAAATGGGTGTTTACGCATTAATTTCAGTGCGCAAAACACGCGTTTTTTTAACGGTGAAAAAATATTTTTTTACGGTGAAAAAAAGAATTTCTGACATTTCTAAAATTCAGAATAAACTAAGAAGAAAATTTTATTGAAACAATTATAACAAGCAATTACAAGTCAACATAACTATTTTGTTATATAAAAATTAAAGTTACACGTAGAAAAATTACTTCCCGCTATAATTCCCGATTCGAGTGAAGGCTGTAGCTTTGAAATACCATTATTAAAAGTATTCGTTGACGTGGAAGGTTCGATGAAGTTAGAAATGTTGTCAGTTTTATTTCCCGATTTATCCAAGAGTTTTAAGTTAGGCATTTTATTGCAAGTCGACGTAGATGGCTCAGAAATTGTTTTTGCGGAAGGTTGAATTTAATTCGAAATTGCAATCTTGTTATTTATGCAGTCTTCAATGTAACCTGCTACGTTGCTACTTTTCCAACCACCGGCACCATGTCGTTTTATCAGAGTTATGTCACCTCCTGCATTTGCTAGAAGTGTAGCAGAGCTTCTCCTAAAGCAATGCCCTGTATAATCTTTAGGGCTTTCTTTCTTAAGCCATTTCGCAATTAAGCTTGGTATTTCACCAATTTTGTTAATCCCCACATTTTGATTGGAGCATTTTCCTTTGACGTACTTTAAGAAAAACCGTTCACTTGACGCGTTTGATGGACGCAAACAGTGGTATTTTCTAATCAATTTTATATTATCTGCATTGGAAACTGTAAAAATTCTCTCAGAATGGGTTTTTGAATCCGGCACCTTAACAATCAGTATTGAATCCTTATCTTCAATATCTGATATCTTCATTTTCAATAATTCATCTTGCCTAAGAGCACCAGCGATCCCAAAAATCAATACCGTCTACAAAAAAAAGACAAACAGTAGCTCAAGTTATAAGTAAAAAGTTACTAACTATACCTTCATTAGTAAAAAGTTATCGTCATCTGCCTCTTTCAAAAATTCGTTGATATCTTTATCAAAGAAATCTTTGTCAAAACCTTCGATTTTTTTCTTCTGTATGCTACATTCTTGTTTTTCAAATAAGGCACTATTTTGGGAAACTTTCTAACATCAATATTTTCTTTTATGTTTAGAGTTGCCTTTAACATCGAAAAAAGGGACCACAATGTTGATGGCTTCAAAATCTTCGACTTTTCCTCTAAATATGGTAATAGAACGTTTTCTGTTGTGTTACTCATTTTTTTAGAGTCACACCAATTCCGGAAATCGGTGTAAGCTTTTTCATACTGCGGTCTTGACTTCTTCGGCAAAATACTCGCAATCGCTTCATTAGCTACTGCTTCTACATCATATTCAGAATCAGCGTCCATTTTCAGAGAATTTATAGAAAACACTTGGAAAGCGACACTTATTCAAACGATAGAATTGTTTTTCAGTTTTTATTTACATTAGTAACTACGGAAACCTGTGCAACGGTAACTTTAAAAAATCATGCTGCCGTTTTTTTATGAATTCAATATTTTTTAATAATAAACTTGCTGTTTAAATCTGTGCAATTGTAGAAAAAAGTTGTTTATATTACGTACGCAAAGCCGGTTTTTGAGCTTTCGAATGTATTTTTTGTCTCGACCTAACGGTCTCTACAACAAACCTAACATTCTCAAGCTTAAAAAAACCTTTGCTTTGCGCACTTAATAGAAAAATTACTATTGTTTAACTTTGGGCCATTCATCATCTCTTAAATTTAAGACATTGACTAATAGGACCTTCTACCATACTGTCAATATAGTTGTTTTTTCTAAGTTACATTGTGCGTTTTAAGCATAAAAAGCAAGAGATAGTGTGTTTGGGACAAACATTGATCGTTAGCATTGACACTTACATAATACAATAGTATTACGCTTTCTCTGGTATATATTGCGATGGTCTTTAGCCCTCAAATCGGCTCTGATTGCAGTACAAGCAAATGACAAATTATATCATTTAAGCACAGAGTTGTAATAATGCAAGCAAGTTTTATTAAAAGGCCGCCGAAACGACTTTTTAAAAAACGTTTATTTTTATTTTACAATGAAATATAACATTGGAAGCACACAGCTAGCCGCCGGACAATTTCTTACATCTAGCTATGATACGAACACAATGGAACTTATCGACTGACTGGAGCTTAACTTAGAGGTGCAAGCTACTTGTATATATACTATGCCTAATCAGCTAAGATAAGCGTTATCTCTAAAAGGGAGCGTGAGACAGGAAGCCACGTGCGTTCAAGGTTGCAGACTTGCAGTTCATATAAAGAAGCTATTATTGTTCAAGGTTGCAAGCTTGCAGTTTTACACAGGGGGCCTATTGTCTAGTCATAATATAACTCGTCCGCCGATAAAATGTTCAATAGCGGTATTCAAATATGCCTCTACTAAACTTACAAAAAAAGAAAAGAAAATTAAACTTATGCATTTACGTTATCTGGTTCAAAATCTTTATTTAGAAATCTAATAAGTTTAATCTTCATTGTGTTTCTATTATAATACAAATACAATATAAAAATTATTAACATAAGAATAGTACACAAAGTAAATATAATTGCAGACACACTTAAATTATCAGATTTAATATAATTAACAGGTTTTAACAAATTTTCATATTTATTAAGCTAAATTCGGTCCTCAACCAATTTCTGGGTGTCAACAGGTATCAAGTCAATCTTTGAAACATTTATGTGGTTTGATTCAGGAATTATTAAGCGGTCAATGTTTGAAATTTTTAAATTAACAATTTCATTTGAGGTTCTTTTTGCGGTGAATAACATGTGTTTTTGATTTATTGAAACAAGACAATCTGAACTGAGGTGTAAGAGGTTAGTGCCAGATATTCCTTTTCTAAAATTCTGATTTTTACATTTGACGTCCAATATTGCTTCAGATGGGGAAGATATTAACCATGTCGCAGGATTTATTTGTGATATTTTGATCTCTGTTAAATTGAATAAATAAGGGATACATGTTTTATTTTTATTAAATGACAGAGGTTGTGTTTCGCACAATTTGTCGTTGGGAATTTCAAAGTAGTTATTTTGATTACAAAAGTAGGTGTCTAAAGTTATAAGTTTACAATGACTTATTTCAACGGGAATGCTGTTTTTAACGTTGAATAATAAAGTACTATATGTAGGTATAATCATACGAAATTGATAATTTTGGATAAAAATCGGAAATGGTATTAATTGTATCATTTGATAATCGTTAGTTTTGGAAGTAAGAGGTATTTCGAATATAAATGTAATTCTGTTTTTAACTTGGTAAACTTTTGTAATGATAATTGACTCGTATAAATGTAAATACTGTAACTCTGCAGGATATGGAATAGTTAAAGCTTTTTCTGATATGCTATTGAGATACGTCGAAATTTCATTTAGATTTTCAATTAAATCGTCATTATCAATTAATGACATATGCATCTGTTGATTTTGGGCAAAAGTTAATGCATTTTCTAGTTCCAAACAAGTGTTAATAAGTAGTTGTAAAAATTGAATTGCTTCTAGCAAGACTGTTTTTAAGGAGTATTTAGCGAGATTTTTGCCTAATTCCTCATTTTGTAAAATTATTTTATTTATATTTCTGTCTAATAATTCTTGACTCTTTGCTATATCATTGATTACTGAGATGGTATCATTTAAAATTTTAGTTTGTTCTAATATAACGTCATTTTGAATTTTATTGCTTTCTTGTAATTTAGTAATCATAGATTCATATCTGACTCCATCGTTGGCGTCGAGGTTGCCAGTTAAAAATTTGAAGGCGGATCCAAGTCCGTCGAAAAGTTAATTGAGAGGACTTTTATTAATTTTATGTTTAATATTGTGAAATAATTGATTCAGAAGTTTATCAGCTTTTTCTACGTATTGTTTTAATATTATAAGTTAATTATTACGGTTGATAATAATGTCAATTTTCTCAAATTTCTATATTCAATAACATAACTTTTATTTTCGAGTAAAGGTATTACTTTCATTAAATTAGTTCTAAGTGTGTCATAACTAACAAATATAGGGGTATAGTCTATATTTCTAATAAGCGTCCATTCGCTTTGTTTAAGCACTACGTTTCCTAAGTTTAAGGGATATAGTCCAGAATTATCTTTTAAATTTTTAATAATAATATCGCTCTGTATAACTGGTGATTGAGTCAGCAGGGTACAGGCGATGAAGAGGGTAGTAATCCTGAAAAAAGGGAGAGCAATAATTCCTTTTAGTCAGGGTGTTTTATATTTCCATTTTTTTAAAATTTAGATTTAATTTTGAATTTCAACGTTACTTCTGAAATTTGTTTTAACAAATATTTTTTTTATTTAATTGGAATGTTTGATTTTTCCGAATTGGTTTTAATTTTAAATGTTATCTTTACTTCTGAAATTTGTTTTAACAAATACTTTTTCATTTAATTGGAATGTTTGATTTTTCCAAATTGGTTTTAATTTTAAATTTAATCTTTACTTCTGAGATTTGTTTTAACAAATACTTTTTCGTTTAATTGAAATGTTTAATTTTTCTGAATTTGAATTTAATTTTAAATTGTTGTAAAGGTTTTTCTTTGTTTTCCTTTAGCAATATCAATTATAAAGGTATGTTGCTGTGAACATTTAGTTTTAACGCGAGAAATATTGTGATTATTAAAATTGTAAATACCATATTATGCTGGTCTTGTTTGTTTGTTAAGTGTAATTTTTATTTGAGTTTTTTTTATTTAAATGATTTTAGTCTTAAGTTTTTTCTTAAGATATTATTTTTAAAAATACTTTTGATACTTGAAGTTACTGGTTTATATATTAAAATTTATTTGCAATACTTAAAGTTTTTCAAAAATTCAAGGGTGTGTACAATCTTACTTCTTTCTTTAAACACACGGTTAAAAATTTAGTTATTTTGGCAAAATTTTTGATAAATGTTCTTTAATAGACTATTTGGTTAAAAATGATTTTATTTCGATTTTTAAGTGCTGAGAAATTTTGATTATTGAATTTTTAGATGAATCTGATTTTATTCCTTCTAAAGTAGTAGGTAGCTATATAATCTAAATATTTTACAAATTTATGTTTGAATTACTAAATCTTATGAGTTGATTTTTATTGTCAGTTTCGTAACGGATGAAGGTATTTCGGGAGAGTAAAATACATCTCTGTGTTAAAAACATAAATTAGTCAAAAGAGTTTTTTTTTTCGTTTGAATGGTCTAATCTTAAATTGTTTTTTAAATTGTTATTTAAAATAATTATCTAAAATGCTTTTAATGTTTGGAGTTTTTATATTAAAGTTGTTAGATCTGCTAAACTGATTTTTGTTGAGTTCATAATTTTTATTTTTATAAGATTAAGGATTATAAATATTAATTTCTTGTATTTCATTTAAAATATTAATTACGCTTGTTTTAAATTGATTATTGTATGATTTCAATAAATTGCTGAAGGCATGACTAATTTTTCATTAAATTTTAATTTTGGAGTTATTTAGTTACATTTTTTTTATGCTGATAAATTTTACAAAAAGTTCTGTACACAGGGTTAACTGTAGGTTTTGTTGAGAAAAATAAAAATCTTAATTTTTTAGGTTTGGAAAAATTACATTAGTTTCACTTTTTTTTTTTAGTTTTTACGGGTTGTAATAAAATGGTATCGTAGCTCTTTCTGTCTGAATATGCATCCATTTATAATCTATTCGTGCGGATAATTTTGAAAATAAATCGGATCCAATAAGTCCTATATAGTCTTGGTAAAAATTATATAAATAACATGTATGTGTTCCGTTTTCATAAAAAAGACTAGGAATGGGTAAATCTGCAATTAAGTTATGTTGAGAAATTCCATGAGATGTAATTATCTTGAATTCTGTTTCATAAATATAATTTGGAAAATGTTGTTGTACAAATTCTGGAGAAATTATTGTTTGTGAGCTACCTGTATCAATTAAAAGTTTATCGCCGGTGGCGGGAATTATAATATACGGAAGATTTGATTTTGGATTTATATTAAAAGTTAAAATATTCTTTTCCGAGGCTCTTAATAAAAATTTACAGTATCGTCTGGATCTGGATATTCGAAATAATCTGGGGTGTGATCTAAGTCTTGTGAATTATCAGGGTCAGAATATTCCTGAAGGTTTTCGTTAAAATTTTCTGGAGTTGAAAATTCTCCATTTTCAAATAAATTTTCGTTTAAGTCTTCATATTTATCCGGAGGTTTTTCTTGATGGTAATTTAAATGATTAAAATTTCCATTAACGTTCTGAGAATTTGCTCGATATTTATTAGGGAAATTTGATTGTTGAGTAGCTGGTCTTTTTATAGTGCTAAAGTCCATAGGTTCTGGTTTATTTGTTGGTGAAAAATTTGGTTTAGGTGCAAATGCATTAAAGCTTGAATTTTGAGTTATTCTAGAATTATTAGGATTGTTAAAATTTGTTGGACTTTTAAAATAGTTGGGATTTTGATTAAAATTACTTTTAGGATTTTGATTAAAATTACTTCGATTTTGTTGGAATGGTCTTTGCATAAAATTTGGGTTATTAAATTTAGGTTTCATATCAACCTTTCTTGTTTGAATATTGGAAGTTAAATTTGATTTATTTAATTTCTCACTTTGAAAATTATTTTGATTTTGAGAATATCTGATATCAATTTCTTCTTTTACTATGCTTAAGGCTTGTTCTAGTGAAGTTGGGTTTCTACTTCTTACGAAGCTTCCTAAATTTTCATTTAGTCCACTTGTAAAAGTGCGAAGTGCTAAGTCTTTGTTAGCCTTTAATTTATGAGTGATAATGTCTTTTGATTCTTGACTCAGAGAAACTTTTGAATTATAAATAGCCAAATGGGTTCTAACTTTATTGAAAAATTCTATGGGAGAGTCTTTATTCTGTTTTAATTTAGTTAAATCAATTAAAAGATTCAATTCTGACCTTTGGTCGCCAAAATTTTCAATTAAGACATTTTTTAAGTCTTTCCAAGTATCATACTCGTAACCTGTAATTACTTCTAACGCTTGACCTTTTAATTTATTCCTTATCGAATTTAAAATTACTTGGTTGATATAATCATTTGAATTTTCTGTGCAAAATTTAGTTGCAATGATCTCTGCCGATCTGACAAATTCCGAAAGAGTGGCTTGATTACCATCATATGTGGGAATTTCATTTAGTAAAGCTACGTAAAAATGTGGGGGAAACAATGATGCGTTTTGGTCAACCATATTTGTTGTAACAACCCAAAATTATTTGAAAATAAAATTCTAGGGATAGAATTCCTTGGTGAGCGTGATCGATCTCGTGACATAAAATTTTTACAATTGTTTCAAAATATAATTTTTTATCTAATACTTCAAGATAATGGTGATCTAAACATAAAAATTTTATAGACAAAAATTAATTTTACTTTATTTGTTTCACTTGATTTTTAATTTTGTTTTATGTTAGTAAACAATTTACTGACTAGGGGGTTCTTCTAAAAAAGGGGGTAGGAGGCCTACGCGCAAGAACGCAAGCACAAATGCAAATTAAGCACACCTAGTATGTGCAGCAATTGGCCTGGCTTACTACGTTCTGCCTAATATTATAAATAAATATTAGAACTATGTTAGTATAATTTTTAAAATTTTATATTATTTAACTTTGTTGCTTTAGGCGAACGCTTTAATAATTATCACTTTTGAAAATTATATTACGTTACTTTGTTGCCTTTGAAATTTTTACTTTGTTGTTTAGGCGAACGCTTTAATAATTATTACTTTTGAAAATTATATTACGTTACTTTGTTGCCTTTAAAATTAATTATTTTGCTTTTTCTTTAAAACTTGTAAATTATTACTTAGGCGAACGCTTTAATAGTCGTTACTTTGTTGCCTTTAAAATATACCTTTGCTTTTTCTCTAAAGCTTGAAAATTATTATTTTTAAAATATACCTTTGCTTTTTCTCTAAAGCTTGAAAATTATTATAAAAATATGCACTTACATTGTGCGTTAAAATTGACGAACGGCGTGCGATCAAGCTACGTCCTGTTGTCTTAAAAAAAAAGGATGCGTTGATCCTGTTGATGTCGGCTGGCCTGCAAACAGCTAGGTCCTGAAGTCCGACTTTGGATAGTCTGCTTTGCGCTAGAGCGTTATCCAAAAGTTGTCCTGGGGTCGTCGTTGTTGACGTTGCCAAACCAGAGACTGATCCCAATGATCAAGAGTGGTCCCAATGACCAGATGGTTCCAATAACCACGGAGGAGCAGGAGCTGGGTCGACGGGCGCTTCTCACGATCGGGCGATGTTTGTCCCTGTTGGAGATGTCCGAAGATCCGCTGGGTGGTAGGTGTCGATTTGCGGCAAAGAGCTGAACCTCAAGGAAAGTTGCTGGTCGACTCGATGTTTGTAGTTTTCCAGGTTTTCCTCCACAAATCCGAACGACTGCGCCAGTTTTATTAAAAGGCCGCCGAAACGACTTTTTAAAAAACGTTTATTTTTATTTTACAATGAAATATAACATTGGAAGCACACAGCTAGCCGCCGGACAATTTCTTACATCTAGCTATGATACGAACACAATGGAACTTATCGACTGACTGGAGCTTAACTTAGAGGTGCAAGCTACTTGTATATATACTATGCCTAATCAGCTAAGATAAGCGTTATCTCTAAAAGGGAGCGTGAGACAGGAAGCCACGTGCGTTCAAGGTTGCAGACTTGCAGTTCATATAAAGAAGCTATTACTGTTCAAGGTTGCAAGCTTGCAGTTTTACACAGGGGGCCTATTGTCTAGTCATAATATAACTAGCATCTGGGAAAATTCACATAAATTGCCAAATCATATTAACACTGGTATAATTCGCCAATGAAATTGATTGTAATTGAATAGGCACAGAAATATGGAAGCTCAAATTCCGTGTATTGGGTTTAGCAATATAATCTTAATCGTAAAATAATAGATTTGCACAAACTAAAAGCCGAATCTAAATTAATTCAGAACTGGCACAAAAAGTTCAAGTTAGACACAGCTTAAAAATGGAAGCGTAGAAAGTAAAGTCATTAGAGAATGAATAGCAAATGAACATTTTTAATAAATGTGAGAACAAGGATGACGAGAAAAATAAGGCAAGGAACATAGAAAAGCCAGGCAAGTCATTTATGACATGAAAATACAAGACTTGGGGATTTGAAGAGATTGCAATAGCAAGAAATTAGATGGAATTCAAATAAGCAAGAAATTAGACAATGTTGGTGGATTAAAAAACTAGTCAGTGCAGTGATAAACAATGGGCATTTAAGTGTTATAAAAATGAAGTGAGTGGCGCATTAAAAAACATTGAGAAATAAACAATTCCAAAAGACAATAATTTTAGTACATAAGAGTTTGTAAATAACTGATAAAATTTTGTTAAATTAGATTATAAGTTATGTTTTTGTACTTGGTTGATTTCCTACAATTCAAATCTGTAGACAGTGTTTTGTCAATTACGACAAGGGATAGCAATTGTTTAAAATAAATTGGTGAAAGCTATCTGAATTTGCTCTGACTTTAATTCAAGTTTTTTTAATAGAAGGCATAAACGTATAAAAAAATAAATAGCACCATCGTAATCAGCGAATTCGAGTGTATCAGCACAATTGGAGGCAAGAGATTCCAGATATTTGAGTTTTTGGCGTTCCGAGGCGACGACGGCAGCCGCGGCTTGGAGGCGATTTCCCGCAGCATCAATCTGCAGCATCGTGGGAAGGCATAAAGTGTCAGGATTCTTCCGGCAGCTCTACACATCAGGCCAGAACACAAGACATCCGCACGAACAGCCCGGGGAGCAAGATTTCAGCCAGATTCATAACAACAAAGCCCAGCTACGAGAACCAAAGTGAGGTTAGTGGATTTTAAAATTTCGACTCGCGCAATCGGCGTGAAAATTTGGGCATACCTTAATTACGACCTGGGGAACACGAAAATCATAACAGTTCGTGTGGATGGCGAGGTATTTTCCCAGGATTTACAATTAAAATAGTCAGTTGGAGGCCCCATAAAACAAACGCAAATACGGCGTCATTTTTAAGAATGCACCAATAGCACACGATCTGGAAAACAAAAGAATACATAGACGCCACTTGAAGGCAATTATTCAAAATCTTACCATCAAAATTTGTTCATTTAATTGTTGATAAATCAATTTCACACGCGAGCTGAAAATAACTCGAACTTGGTTTGATAGAATTGACATTTCAGTTTAACAACGGCACATTACGCCTACATTTCAGGTCAATCTGCCTACTTTTCAGAGGCGTACCGTAAAATTTTTAACTAGGAAAGTCAGGAACCCAACACTTGAGATTTTGAGTTTTATTTTCATGTCTCTGTATGTAAATGAGCTAGCAAAATTAGTAAATCAGATGAATGGATTAGGTAAAGGGCAAACTACCATAAGAGTAATTCTCAATTTTGGCGTACCCAACGAAATAAATTAATCAGTTAGTTTGATTTAAGCAAGTGGTAGAACTAAATTAAATATTGTGTGGTGACTCTTTTTATTTATTACAATAATTATAAACATACAAATATTATTCTTACAGGGTCATTGCAATATTTTAAATCATTATATTCTCTTTCTAAATATAAGTCGTAGTACGCCTAATAATCATTTTTTTTCAAATATTATTTCGTTATATTCATTAAAAAATCATTGATAATAGCGTACTGCTTATTATTTTGCCCCTAAGAATATAATTCTTTGAATTTTTAGCCAATCATCATCTCTTAAATTTAGAACATTGGCCAACAGGACCGTCTACAATGCTGACAATAGAGCGAATAGATCCACATGTGCCCCATATGGGAATTAAATACATGAAATGTGACAGAAAAAACGCATGGTATACATTGAGCTTACTCTAAAAGCTAAGATAATCTCTATTCACATACAGTGCACTCACAATTGACAATATCTTGGATTCAATGTAATCTAAATGATCTGACCAGCTAAGTTTGTTATTTATTGCTAGACCTAAATATTTCATCTAGGCTACACATTCAATTTATTTACCATTGATATTTACACAGGGAATTTGTAGTTGCATCATCACTTTTTTTGTTTAAATACCATAAATTTAGTTTTTCTGTATTAATTTTTAACTTATTGTTTAACAGCCAATTATTATACACACTCAAATCAGAAGTTATCGCATTCTCCATCTCCTCAACATTATCAAACCTATACAACATTACAGTATCATCTGAAAATATGTAATATCTATCTAGCAACTAACCCTGCAATCTTCATGCTAAGAACATACATGAGTGGAGTAGAGGAGAGGCCCCAGGACAGAGCCCTGGAGCACCCCACAGTCAGCATTTTCAAATTCACTTACATTATGGTCTAATTTAACATACTTATTGCCTTCTACTTGCTAGGCATGATTGAATAAGACTATGCATCTTACCTCTGAAACCCAGTCGCTTTAACTTATCAAGTAACATATCAAAACAAATTACATCAAATGCTTTTTGTAGGTCTATAAATACAGCTATGGCCATCTTTTCTAAATCTAGTCCAGTTGATATGTTATTCAGAAGGTCGATAGTTGCACTTTGAGTGCCACTGTGTTCAATAGAGACAAACTAAAATTCCTCAACAGGTTCATATTTATCAATAAAGTAAGTCATCCTCTCTAGTACCTTTGTAAATATTGTAGTTACAATTATGGGTCGATGGTTATTCATATACTTTATCTGCTCCAGTGGGATAAGTAACTCATTACGTCACTCATTTGACACTATTTCAGTTAGGTAATGAAGCCCATTACACCACTCAGTTATGTAATGGTTTCATTACGCAACTGAGTTGTGTAATGACTTCATTACCTAACTGAAATAGTGTCAAATGAATGACATGACATTTTCCTACTAAAATATTTTTGAAAATGACAGATCTGACATTTCTCTTAATGCACTTTTTTCAATTTTAGGCAGTCGTAGATAAAATTTTGTACAATACATGTGTGATAATGCATCATTAATATTGTAACGATCCTGGGCCTAGGCCGTCACCCCAGAAATATGACTCAGCGTCCCGTGCGACAGCATTGCAGAACGACCTTGGAGCCAGCTGCATGAGACGGCGTGAGTCAGCCTTCCCGAACATTCCAGAAACGACCTTGCGCGTGACACGTCAGAGTTGCCAGAATGTACGAGCGAAACCTGGAATGTTCTAGACGGAAATTATTCGGATATATAAATACGCGCCGCAGGAATAAGAAATCAGTTCTCATCAGTTCGAATTCGGCAGCGAAGCGCGTAGAGCTCCCATATAAATGAACCGTGTGTATATAGCTCTAGTCAAATAAATAACAGATAAATAACCACATAAATCGTTAGCGTTTAAGTCGTAAATAACCAAATAAATAAGTGATGTTTAATCCAGCGCATATAAATAAATAAATGTATCGTTGTTAGAAATAGTGCCTGTAGTTCGTTAGCCACCTGCGTGATGGCTCCTCTGGAGGACACGTTGGATTGAAGAAGACGTTGCGTAAGGTCCAAGAAAGGTTCTACGGAGCGAGCTGCAAAGGTGACGTCCGAGAGTAGTGCCGGAGGTGCGAAGCCTGCGCTACAGGAAACGGACCGATTGGAAGACGTAGCGCTCCGAGGTGGCAGTACAACGTCGGTGGTCCATTCGAGGGGATAGCCATTGACATCGCCGGACCATGCCCCGAAACCGAATCGGGAAATAAATGCATCCTGGTGTGCATTGGCTACTTCACCAAGTGGCCCGAAACGTACGCCCTTCCGAATCAAGAGGCCGGTACTGTCGCTGATGTTTTGGTGATGGAGTGTTTCAGCCGTTTTGGAGTCTCCCTGGAGTTACATTCCGACCAGGGCCGGAATTTCGAGTCTGTGTACTGTTCCAGAACGTTTGTAAGCTACTGGGGATACGCAAGACCCGGACCACTGCCCTCCATCCTCAATCGGACGGCATGGTAGAAAAAATGAACCGAACCATGGGAAAGCATCTGTCCAAGGGGGTTTTCGAGCATCAGCGTGACTGGGACCAGTGCATTCATCTGTTCCCGATGGCCTACCGATCGGCAGTACAAGAGACAACCGGCATCCAGATCGAGGTCTGCTGTTACAGCCGTTGCGAAGCATGGAGCCCACGCTGGGCTGCTGATTTTTCAGCCAGTCCTTGTGCAAGAAGGGCACCGCCTGCAAATACCGTCATCAAACCCCCACAAGAGCGAGAGGACAGGCACCCGACGCAACTCGTTCTGGGACAGAACGACCTAAGGCGGGGGCAGTGTAACGATCCTAGGGCGAAAATATAACTCAGCGTCCCGTGCGACAGCATTGCAGAACGACCTTGGAGCCAGATGCATGAGACGGCGTGAGTCAGCCTTCTCGAACATTCCAGAAACGACCTTGCGCGTGACACGTCAGAGTTGCCGGAATGTACGAGCGAAACCTGGAATGTTCTAGACGGAAATTATTCGGATATATAAATACGCGCCGCAGAAATAAGAAATCAGTTCTCATCAGTTCGAATTCGGCAGCGAAGCGCGTAGAGCTCCCATATAAATGAACCGTGTGTATATAACCCTAGTGAAATAAATAACAGATAAATAACCATTAAAATCGTTAGTGTTTAAGTCGTAAATAGCCAAATAAATAATTGATGTTTAATCCAGCGCATATAAATAAATAAATGTATCGTTGTTAGAAATAGTGCTGTTATCCAACTTGTATAGTAAATAACTATTATCTACTCCAGTGAGATAAGTAACTCTTTACGTCACTCATTTGACACTATTACAATACATGTGTGATAATGCATCATTAATATACTTGTGTGCTTACATAACTCGTGCTACGCACTCGTTTGTGACTTACACACACATATATTAATGATGCTATTATCCCCCTTGTATAGTAAATAACTATTAGACAACCAGACTTAAGGATAGGACTTGTCCTATTCATTTTCAGTTCATTTGGAAAAATACGACTCTCAAGGCATTTATTGGCTAGGACAGTCTTAATATTCAGTATATCACAAACTGATACCTGGGCATGACCAGGGGCAGATTATTTTTTCAAAATTATTATAATACTACTAATTTCTTGTTCATCACATGCAGTTACAATAAATAGTATATTATATATAGAGGGAGTGAAATGCACCATTTAAAATCCTGCGAGTGGAGTTTGTTGCCTCGAGGGCGAAGCCCGAGGGCAACAACCACTCAAGGGATTTAGGCACTTTATTCCCGAGGTATATACGCTATTTTTTGCACTAGGGGAACATTATCATCAAACATTTCCAAAATTTGGAATCTGTCAATTTGGAAACTGACAATTACAATTTTTTAAAAACTGAATCGCAGCATGCCCTGGGTAGCCGGAATCAGTTGGCAGTACTGAAGTGTATTGTCAGTATATGTCAAATTCGAGATTTTCAGGTCAAGTTTTGCGTCAGTGTGTGTCAAATGACAAACGAAACCTAACCTACTAACCTCGTGTGTACATAAATTTACCATAGTTACGGTATCATCTTTACTTTAGTCCCTAGGGACTAAATGAGCTACGAGGGGTGTTTTTTATATTCGCGGAATGAGGTATAAAGAGAAGCATATTTTTTAATTTTAATTTTTTAATTTTCAATGTAATCTCCTCGAACAGTGACACATTTATTACATCGCTGTATTATTTTTTGTAAACCTTCAAAAAAATAATTTTCTGATTTGCTCTCAAAATGTTCATTTACGGCAGCTTGCAATGACATTTCGTCCTTAAAACGCCTTCCACGAAAATCCTTTTTCAAGTTGGGAAACAAAAAATAGTCACTAGGAGCCAGGTCCGGACTATATGGTGGATGATTAATTTCTTCAAAGCCGCACGACGCCACAGCAGCTACGGCAACGCGAGCCTTGTGAACAGGGGCATTATCGTGGAGTAACAGAACGGTTTGCGGAAAGTTCGTTCCCCACAATTCGTTGCCCACATTTCGTACCCCACATTTCGTTCCCGGGAAATTTCGTCTCCCCACATCTCGTACTCGGAAACTTCGTTCCCGAGCGAGCTCAATTTGTCTCCTAGATTACCGGATGTTGAAAAACGAGTGCAGCGATCGGAATGCAGTTAGAAAAATGAAAGATATTTTAATGAATTTATTTATTATAATAAACTTATAAGAACAGTATGTCCCCGGATTGAGTTTACAAGAGGGAATTACATTTTATTTTTATTTTTACATAAAAATGTTATAGGAATTAAAATTCCTGCTTGGTTTGTAAAGAATTTTAAGAAAATCTTTAGTTTTTCAAAAACAAGTCGTCCTTGACAGTTAAGCAAAAACAATTTTCTTTTCAGGTAAACTACCCTTTTTGTTCATGATATGGCAAAATAATACTAAGAAAAATTGTTCAGAATGAGAAATTCCGGCCGTATACAAGATATAAGGAAGATACTTAGTTTAAACCGTCATTTTTAATGAATAAAATTAATTTTGTTTTTATAAGTTTATTATAATAAATAAATTAATGAAAATATCTTTCATTATCTAACTGTACTAGCTGAAATCCGCGGCATATGCCGCATTTAAAATGTACAACGAATTTAATAACTTTTGTTGCACTAAAGAAAGTTTTAAAAGCACGCTAGAGATTGGCAGTAAGGAAAAGTTCCAAAACATATATTTTTAAATGGAAAGTCTCTGGAAAGGAAACGCTCGCCTCTGGAAGGCGTCCTAATTAATACGACGTTGTTGGAAAAAAAATTGCGGAAATAATTAATGCTCTTATGAGATTATATGTGAGAAATATTTGCGCCACCGAAATAATTTTCAGCTGCCTGCAATCTGTGTTTCTTTTCAGGTTTGAGCCGTTTAGGCGTTGAGCGTCATAAAAATATAAATGTGGTAACTCAAGTCTCCAGTTACGCCGTTACTGTTATTGTTAAATAACTCGATTAAATATTATTTCTTTGTCATTTTAAGCTGCCATTATTATTATTATCTCTATAATAGCTTCCATAAGTAACTGTTTATATGATAGCGAGTTAATTTTCTTCTTAAATCGCTAGTGAATTAATAGTAGATTGTTCTACAAGTTAAAAAAAGTGAGAATTTTTCATGGAATGTAAAAGTTTTACGTGAGCATGGAAGAATGACGCTGTAGCTCGCGCGCATTTAAAGTTTTGCGCGTTAGATAGATATACTTTATTTGTGACATTACAAAAAAAAATCTTTTACACACGTCTACTATATGGCAAATGCTACACCAAATATATACAATATATACAGTTCAAATTTAATATATATTTATTCCTAATTCAGTACGTAAAACATGCTTAGAGGCACGTTGATAAAACTTAGATTAAATTTAGATTTTAGTTTATTGGCATACATGTTTAACGTCAGCGTACAAACAATTTCCAGAATATTTTATACCACATTGAATATTATGTATCATCGGATGAAAATTTTTTTTATTTGGTCTGAACGAGATCGGCTGATTAAATCAACGCCAGAATGCTTCAAGGTAGCATTTGGCAACACGATTTCAGTAATAATCGATTGTTTTGAGATGGGAGTGGAAAAATCAAGTAGCCTTGAAGTACAATGAACTACATGGTCTACGTACAAACAACGTAATACGGTAAAGTAAGTAAGTAAGTAATTCTTTATTTAGCAACTTGCTAATAACAACCACTATACAACATTTACAACGTCTAACAATGTCTAGCCTTCGCTTAACAAATAAAAGTCTTTTAGGTTTCGCTTAAATATTGCAGTACTTTTCGCTTTTTTAATACTGGCACTTAAGTTATTGTATTCTATTTGACCCTTATGAAAAATTGAATTAATACAAATACACTTTTTTTGAGTCCTCGAGTAAAAGTTTTCTCTGTTTCGTGTTTCATGTTCATGTACATCATTACACAAGATTAATATGTTCTGAAGATAATTTGGCACTTCTTTTTTTATTATTTTATATATGAATATCATTGCTTGATATTTACCCAATTGCCTTACATTTAACCACCTTAATTCATTTAACATATCCTTGATTCTAGTAAATCTGTCACATTTCAAAATAACCCTCATACATCTATTCTGTAGCACCTGCAGTCTGTTCAATGCCCCTTCACTAAACAAATATAATATTGTCCCACAATAGAAAAAGTGCGGTCTCACGATTGAATTGTATACAAGTAATCGCGTGTACGCAGAAAGATATTTTCCTACACGAGCCAACACTTCTAATTTCTTGGATATTTTCTTACAGATGTAGTCAGCATGATAATTAAATTTTAAGTCCCTATCTACCATTATTCCCAAATACTTAATTTGTTCCACCACAGTTATTTCTTCATTTTCAATTGAAATTCTTGCATTAGACTCTTTGTAGATTTTATATAATGACCTATTTCCCAACATCATAAATTTAGTTTTGGACACATTCAATTTAAGTTTATTTGCTGACAACCATTTACCAACACTTGTCAATTCTTGATTTATAACGTTTACTACATCAACAAAATTTTCACCTGAATAATATATCACTGTATCATCTGCAAAAAGATGGAAATTGCAGAACTCCATGCATGCAGCAACGTCATTGACATACAACATAAATAATAAAGGACCCAATATGCTCCCTTGTGGTACGCCAACGTTTATGTCAAGTTCTGAAGATATTTCTTCACCGCACTTCACTTTTTGCCTTCTTTCACTTAGATAACAAGTCATCCAGGCAAGAACAGTACCTCTCAGTCCATACTTAAACAGTTTTTCAATTAAAATTTTTCTGTCGACTGTCTCGAAAGCTCTTTTTAAGTCTAGAAAGACTACTCCAACCATTTCATTTTTTTCTATGCTCACCTTCCAATTATGTAGTATACACTGAAGAGCCGTTTCGCAACTATATTCCTCCCGAAAACCTGACTGATGTTCACACAAGATGTTGTTTTCTTTTAAAAAATTTGATAACTCCATATAAACAATCCGCTCAATCACTTTTTCCACTGCAGGCAGTAAATTTATAGGTTTAAATTCATTACACTTGGTAGTGCGAGCTATCTTCCGTATAGGTATAATTAACGAAGTTTTGAGCCCCCGAGGAAACACTCCACTCTCCAGCGAGGAATTTATCAAATGTAACAATACATCTGACAACTCATCAAAATAGTCACATAAGAACCTCACACTGATTCCATCAGGACTGATTTTACTTTTCAGGCTATTCAGAACCGTTTTCAGATTAGCTTTGTTTAGTAATATGAATTCAGACATCACACTGGCTACATCAGGCATCTCATAAGTCACGCTAGTTGGTGTAATACTAGAAATTATGTTATTAACACTGTCAATAAAATACTTATTGAAGTTTTCGGCTATATCTTTTTCACCTTTTACAATGTTATCCTCAAATTGTATACTTAAATATTCTTCTGTAGTTTTCTGTGATAACAGCGACTTTAACGTCTTCCACATTCTATTGGAGTCGTTTTTGCATTCATCTATTTTTCTTTCATAGTACTTGCACTTTTGAGTTTGTATAGCCCTTACCGTATAATTTCTTTCTTTTTTGAAATTTTTCCAATCTATTTCCAATCCAGTAAGTACAAATTTTTTGTATGCAATATTTCTTCTTTTTATACAATCATGTATGTCTTTATTAAACCATGAATTTGTATTTTTGATCACAATTTCTCTTTTCGGTGTAACTTCATGTAGTATTATTGACATCTTATCAAAAAATTCATCAAATTTTTCAGATATATTCTTTGATCGATAGTTTACCGTAAGATTTTTCAACTTTTCCTGACATTCATGCCTATTAATTCTACCCTTCACAATACTTTTCATTTCTAATTGACTATCACCACCAATAATCATGAGCGTTCTATGGTATGATATCTTAGGTTCATCTATAACTTGCACGTTTAAGCCACTACAGTTTGTTATAATTAGATCAATAATTGATCTACTGTTTTGTAGAATGTGTGTCCAATCTTCAACCATTTGTTTGAGTCCTAAATCGTTCACACACTTCTTTAACTTGACAGGATAGTATAACTCCGAGTTCCAATCTAGATTAAAATCACCAACAATTACTAGTTTATCAGAATGCTCTAAAATAATTTCCTCACACATTAACTCAAAGTATCTTAAAAAGTCCCCATGCGATGCACTTGGCGAGTGATAAACACACACTAAAATCAATGTTTCACCTTCATTTTTAAATTTAATAGGTAAAATCCAGTAGTTTCGTTCTCTTACCCATTCTAAACTAACGACTTCGTACTGGATACCGTGCTTCACATAACAAACGACTCGACCTGTAGCTCTGCTTTCTGAATCCACTCTTATAACACTATAACCGTCTATGCTAATTTTAAAGTCCTCAATACTATTTGTTAAATGAGTTTCTGTTAGGCAAAGCACCAATGGCTTACGACAACTCACAAAGTGTACAATTTCATCAAGATGTTGTTACGATACTTTTGGAGTGTCCCCCGTAGTATTGAACTTTTGGCTAGCTGAATTTTGAACTTGAATATTTATGGTTGGCTTTTGTCAATGTTTGCATGCTTTAAACTAGGTATAATTGGCTGTATCTTATTTTTAATTATTTGCCTATAATTATCAAGCAGTTTGGTAAGCAACTCCTCGAATAATTACCCATATTTTACTAATTAAATTTATTTTGGTCGTATTCCTACAGATATTTGTGTATGGCGTTTAGGCAACCCCTGTTACAAATTCTTCTACACTATTCTATTTGTTGCTAGATAAAGGATATCACTTGTTGCAGTCACAATTTTTCAGGCTGTTTTTTTCGCATCCTCTGGCCCAAAAATTTTGGAAAGTTTTGATAACTGGTAGCTGGTGGATTTTTGAGGTCTTTCCCATTTTAAACTTGGTGCAGGCTGCTGGTGCCTTCATTTCTCGCTTCTTTCTCTGTCTCATTTTTTTTCTCTTGTTTGAAAGGGATGTTCCCTCTTTTTGCTGTGTTCGTTCTCTTTATACTTCGTGTTATTTTGGATATCCGTTCTATCTTCCGTCATTTGGAGATAGCTTCAGTGCTGTAGGTCGATCCTGGGCCTGAGTACTTAACCCTTGGTTGAGGTTGGTTTTCCTTTCCCTTCCTTCTTCTGTGTCGTTCGCTTTCCTGTCTCCCACTCCGCATTTTTCCGAGGTGTTTGCGTTTCGGGTGCATCTTTGTTGCAGCCTGACGTAGCCTTCCCTTCCACCGGCGCAGCTCACGTCATCTTGCAGCGACGGAAGAGGTTGGTGCCTAGTTGTCTTCGATGATGTGCTTGGACTCTTACATGCTCTCTTCTTGTCTCCTCCTTTAGATCCTTTGTTCCTTCTCTTTGTTTCCTTCCGGCAGGCATCGTTTTTTTTGTCTCTTAGGGCGATTTCTTTTGTTGGCATTTGTATGGTCGGGTAAATCTGGGGTGATTTACCCTCCCTTTTGTGAGGGGAGGATTTGTTACGATACTTTTGGAGTGTCCCCCGTAGTATTGAACTTTTGGCTAGCTGAATTTTGAACTTGAATATTTATGGTTGGCTTTTGTCAATGTTTGCATGCTTTAAACTAGGTATAATTGGCTGTATCTTATTTTTAATTATTTGCCTATAATTATCAAGCAGTTTGGTAAGCAACTCCTCGAATAATTACCCATATTTTACTAATTAAATTTATTTTGGTCGTATTCCTACAGATATTTGTGTATGGCGTTTAGGCAACCCCTGTTACAAATTCTTCTACACTATTCTATTTGTTGCTAGATAAAGGATATCACTTGTTGCAGTCACAATTTTTCAGGCTGTTTTTTTCGCATCCTCTGGCCCAAAAATTTTGGAAAGTTTTGATAACTGGTAGCTGGTGGATTTTTGAGGTCTTTCCTATTTTAAACTTGGTGCAGGCTGCTGGTGCCTCGGCCGTGTGCTTGAATTTTTGAGCTAATTAGTATAGCTCAGCTCCGTTTTGATTTCGCGGAGGATCTGAAAAAGCACATGTGCCCTTAAAACGTTCGTATTTGATTTGGTTATACGTACGTCCTTCGCAACTGCGGATTCGTCTGAGGCCAGCATTGCTTCTGCCCTTTCTTCTGGCTCGATTCCAGCGTGAGGTAAGATAAGGCCAGTTTCTTCTTATTTGGGACTTATTTGGGCATTGTGCGTTATAGCCATTTACTGCCGGATGCCATTCATTTACTGTGGGACTCCATTCCCTGTGGGATTCGATTTGCTGTGGATTTCGATTTACTGTGGACTTGGATTTATTGTGGGATGCCATTTCCTGTCGGCTACGACCTTGGGAGAGTTCGGACGCTTCCTGCGAGAGGTTGAACTTCCCCCTGAAGAGGCTTAGCACTCCTTGTTCAGCTGCACTCGGCTGGCATCCAAACCGCCGATTTGGGCCCTGAAACCATCGAATTGTCAAGGAGCTCGACAAATTCCCTGGTAGCTACGCTGGAGGGGTAGCACTGCACTCACCTGTGATACAATCACCGCCTCCTAGGTCCGCTGGGCCTCTCGCTGTGTCTGCCGAAACCTCCATCGCTTCTGTCGTCCCCGGCCTTCCGCAATCCACAGGCTAGGAGCTGACATGTCTTTACTACAGGCAAGAATCTGATATAGCTATTTGCGCCTGGTGTATTTTTTTTAGTTAGTTATTGGAATCTCGTCTCATTAACAGATAGGGCAAGTAGGATATTTTTGGCACAGTAATGCTTCGTCGAGTTAGATGTTAGTGCATGTTTTTGTATAATTTTAATGCGTTAATTGTGATAGGGCTATTGCAAATTTTGAGCGCCCATTTTGTGCAAGCTACTGACCTTTATTGAATTTTTAATCGAGCTCACTCGAATTGGTAAAGACAGCCCTGTGGCTCAATCCTGTAGGAGCCTTCGGTTTCGGATCGGACCACGGCGTCTCCGTGGGAGGGCCTGCGAGGACCTTGGTTGGGAGGTTCCGCTGCCGCTGAAGGCTGCCGCGCCCTATTGAGCCCCCTGCAAATTGTATGTTAGATCATCCGCGCTAGTAATTCAGTTTTACGGCAGTACTTACCGCTTTTTGCCTGCTGTTTGCTCGATATCTTCGGGTTTGTGGCGACGCCATTTGCATGTCGGTCGCTTAGGTCTGACGTCATTTTTGTTAGCGTGTCGTGGCTAGAGAACCGATTTCGGTAGCCGATTGCTTTACTTGGGAGTCGCGTGAGCCCGTTAATTATCTTGTCGGAACTCTGTTTGCGGCGTTCGCGATTTTTCCGCGTTATTGTAATTTATTCGCGAGTTTACGTAGGTACAAGTTTGCCGAAGGTTTATTCAAGCGATTGCTTTAGCGTTCATTTATGCACCTGATGTATTTCCATTAAGAAAACTGCTCTGTGAACTATATGGCCATATACCCTCGTAGTTTTGACATTAGAAATTTTGGATTAATTACTTTAGGATCTTACTGAGCTGATATTCGGGGTTTCACATCAGCTGAGCGCTTGCATAACCTGGCCCTGCTATTTCCTGCCTCACAGGGATTATTTAACTTATTTTTTTTTTATTTAATACTCGCTACGCTCCGTTTTAACCGCACAATGTTTTAATGTGTTAGCCCATTCTCAGGTCATAGTCATTGCTGCTCGTGGGCTACTATTCGCTCGATATTTATATTTATACTTGTATTTGTATTTATTATTGCATGTCGCATACTGTGTGTTTTCTTTGGTGTTGCTAAAAAGATTGCCTGCTGTGATATTTATATATGCTTGTGTTAGCCTTGCACTATAGTACGCACCAATATATTTAAAATAAAGCTGTGATCTATTCATTGGTTGTTGGTTTGTTTATTTTTGACTTGCTGGTTTTTCTCCTCGACCTTGTGTAAGGTCCGGCACAAGGAATTGGATCTGAGTCTAGGACCTGGCGCCCACTCCTTTTTTTTTGTATTCTCTTTCAGCATAGCTGGAACCCTGCGACCCTCGCGGCGAGCTAGCTCAATTAGGCCGATAGTTACCAGCCGGCAAAACATCAAATATAACTTTCGCCAAAAGGTAAGGCCGACCGTCTATCTTCCCTGACAATGTGCCACTACACTCTGAGCATTAAAACATATTATTTTCTCTAATTTTGTTATTCGTTGCTATTCTTCATATTTAATTAATTCTCTCTGTCTCTCTATTTGTCTCAGATATACCGGACACTTTCTATCATTAGCTGCATGTTTAAAATCTAATTCATCATCAATTCTCTTGCTAATTACTATACAATTTATGCATTTTCTCACTTGACTTTCACAATCAACTGTCTTATGACCCTCCTCACCACACAAAATACAATGCTCCTTATTTTTACATACCCCAGCCTTATGTCCATAACCCAGACACTTATAACATTGCCTCACGTTAACATATTCATATACCGGACGTATATCCCATTCAATTCTCAATTTTTCCATTTGCTTCATTTCATTAAAGGTTTTACCATCAGTGCCCACAATTGCCATATATTTAGTTTTCATTTTTTTAATTACTTCAACTTTTAGGATCATGTTTTCTTTGTTGCTGAATTTATTTTGTTTTTTGATGCACATTTCTAGCTCTTCTTCTGTTAGTCGATTTGACATTCCAATAATTTTAACCTTAACATTTTTCTTCTCTACCATTTTAGCACTATAATTTTTCCCCAGTTTATCTGTAACTTCTTTCATAATTTTATCTCTGTCCACTTTATCATCACACGAAATAACTAGTCCCCCTTTATTTATCTTCTTAACACCAGTAATGCCAACCTCTAAGTCAGCTGGCTTAATGGCATTTTTTATATTTTCAATAGTTTTGTCCGAGTCAACATTTGTTTTACCCAAAGGTTTCACCAATAATTTTTCTCCAGATTTCTTTATTTTATCAGCATACGTATCCGTTTTTACTCCCTCACTTAGTATTACTTTCCTGCTATCGGCAGCAGAAGCCACTTCCATTAAATTTTGACTTAAAGTCTCCAATTTTTCAATTTTTTCAGTTACATCAGTTATTTTATAAATTTTTTCCTCCAGTGCTTTTTCCACCACTTCTGTGATTGTTTCTAGCAAGCTCCTATCTCTCACTATTTTATCACATGCTTCACAAAAATATTTCAATTTTCTGGTACTTTTTAACTGCAACACTCTAATTTCAGTCTGTGTAAATTCGTCTGCAGTACATAATTCACATATAACTCTTTTACACGAATCACATTTGAACACTTTATCACCCAAATATTTTTTATCATTAAATTCCGCCTTACATTTCAAACAATTATAATTACTCATTTTGAAAACTTTTTACAGTCACTGGTCACTGTATTTCCAAATGTCAACGAACTTCATTAGCGCACGCGCATATGCGCAATTTAAGATCCAAACAAACAGTTTTCTTGCATAAATAATCCTTTTTTCGACAGAATTCCCAATAATTACAATAATTTACGGTAGTCCTGCACCCACTACTTCATGTCTAACGTATTTCGTTAGTTTTTAGATGCACTTTACCACTTAAAAACTTCGATTTGTTTAGCACTCAAATACGAGGTTAGGTTTTGCGTCTCGCGTCTAAAGGTACTAATAGGCATCACTCCTGGATCAATATCATTTATATCACATGGATATGGTGGCAGAATAAGCGATAAAGGTCTAACAGAGGATTGTGGGATTTTAAACAATCTCTTGCCAGGAGATTTTGTATTGGCAGATCGTGGCTTTTTAATAAAAGACTCCCTAGGACTACATATGGCCACAGTGATTACGCCTGCTTTTCTAAAAGGGATACGGCAGCTCGATCCAAGGGATATAGAATCAACCAGGAATATAGCAAGCGAGAGGTAGTGCAAGTATATTGTTACAATAATTATCTTGATATGTTTTTCGGACTTTTTCCACTGTCTAGGGTGTAAATCACACAACGTTTCGGGAGTTTTGATCTACTCCCGTCTTCAGGTGTGATTTACACCCTAGACAGTAGAAAAAGTCCGAAAAACATATCATAATAGACCACTGCCAAAAATGACATTCAGAAAACAATAATTATCTTAATTACCTATATCTTTTTTTCAGAATACACGTCAAACGCGTTATTGGAGTCCTTCGTCAAAAAAATACAGTTCTTCACGAAACGATGCCCATGTTCCTGGCGAAAAAGAAAACTGACGATGTTGCTGTGGTAGATCAGATATTAACAGTTTCTTGTGCACTCATAAATGTATGCCCTCCTATAATTGTATAATTATGAAATAAATCGTATTAACAAAGTTAATCTAATTATTTTTACTTTAATAATAATAATAATAATATCTACAAAGGTATTAATAGTTATTTAGACCATAAGTGTTAGAAGTGCAACTTTTTTTCACAAGTGTGGAGGGTTATTAAACGAGGCGCAGCCAAGTTTAATATTCCGCACACGTGAAAAATAAGCACGCTAACACGAGTTGTCTATAAGATTTTTTTGAATTTCATTAAATATTCAAATCCAAGCCTATTTTGTATAGAATTGTATTTGCCTTCATTTTAGTCAAGTGCGTTGGTCAGTTTTGGTAACTAAGGAAACGTCCAATTAGAATCGTTCATTCCTAAATTGAAAGCAAAGTGAGTGAAAAAAAGTGGCACTTAACACACCAAAATTAATTAAAAAAGGCCTACTTTTTTAAATGAAATTTAAAAAAAATTAGTTAATTATCAGTTCTGAGTGTCTTTTCCAAAGTGTGCGAAAAAGTTGTGGCAAATCGAATGGTATCGTTCCTGAATAAATACAATCTGTTCTCCGATACACAACACGGCTTCAGACATTTCGAAGCTATTTAAGGTACATAAACAATCAAAATATTTATATATTCTATCAGTACAAAATAACAGAATAACTAATGTCTAAATTAAGTATGAAAAAATAGCAATGGATAAAAAGGATATTTCGAAGCCATTTAAGCTAAATAAACAATCAACATATTTACAAATTCTATCACAGAGTAACAAAATAATTCTATTTATATTTACAGAGTGCACATAACCACTTTCCTTTGGGAATTTGTTTTAATTGTAGGCATGCTGAATGGTACCATTTTATTCTACATTTTCTGTCAGAACATTTTACCATTTGTTCGCCGTCGTCTGGTTTCCTACAGTGACACCATAGCGGCAATCCATAATCAAAATAGGTACATAACATTGTAACATATAATTCACAAAAATACAAACCTCTTCATCATCAGTGCCTATTACGATGCCACTGGAAATTGAACCAACACCTATAGCTCGCATGTCCATGGGAATGTCATCTAAACTTGGACCAGCACTCGTAGATGGCATATCCATGGCGATGTCACTATAACTTGAATCCAAACCAGTGGTCATAGATGGCATTTCAATTTGTTGTTTTTCTTTTGGCTCAGTGAAATACTTGGCATAGAGCTCAGGAAAAACAACTTTACTGTGAAATTGCACTGCAATAGCACTTTTTCATTCCAAAAATCAATGTCAAAATTGACTCTTTCTACAAAGAAATCTTTTCTGCTCCACAAGACAAAAACGCAAAACGTTGTCCTGGACAAAGCCATCTGCATTTGAATTTGAAAAAAAAATATGGATGCCTTTTGTCCAATTAGGTAAAAAAAAAATTATAACCAGTATCCTATAAAGGGTTAATGTTGATAGTATAAAGTAGGGAACACTTACCATTTTATAAAAAATCAAACCGTTGAAATTGCAGTCAGCAGGTATTCAGCACTTAATTTTTTAGAAAAAAAAAGTAGTAAACAAAATATTATACAACACAACACTTGACAAAATAAAAATAACTTTAAATGTAAAAATTAATAGGATTACTTGTTTTTATGCACTTGTTGCACGGTCCAGTGAACTAACTGGTTTAAAAACGCCTCTGGCGATGCATCGCTTTTATAGCGCTCCAGGCATTATTCATGTCTGAACAGGAAAAATCAAGAAACTACCGCCTGACATGTTCTCGCAACATAGGAATCGGCAGTAACTGGATGATATACTAATAAAATTTCCTGTGTATTTATACCTAATCCTATTTAATTTCTCAACCTTTATTTTAAAATTAATTTTTGTTTTTTGTTTTTTTTTGCAAATATTTTTGCAATTTTTTTAGAACCCTGGGTTTTGCATTGCACACTTTGCACATATGGTAGCGGGGGACCTGGCTAACGTCGAAACACCCCGAAGAATTAATTTTTTTGTCCTAGAATAAAAATTTCACCTCTGTGTCTGTATAATTGAATGTTGTTTATTGATCTAAATAAAAAATACTGATTCGAACTTGCATATTGATGTCAAAGTTTTTTCTCCTTCAGGAAATTGTAAAAATGTTCTCCAATAAAATAATTTCTATGCGTGGAACATTTTTTCTGCTTCTCGTAAACAAAGTGTTTGCTCTACTTAATTTTAAGTATCACGATTTGCATACTTTTTATTGCTCACAATTGGTTTTTTTTCGTTTGTTTTGTTCATTCGTTTTGCGAATGTTCATTAATTTATCTAAACCTAAAATATAATAAAATGGCGTGTAGAGCAATAGTTGATAACTGTCAAATAATTGAATAGTTATTCCAATAACTTAGTTATTCAATAAATTAGTTATTTGAATAATTTAGTTATTCGAATAAGTTATTGTAGTAAGTTATTCGAATAACTAATTTATTCGAATAATTCGATAGTTATTCGAATTTCGATATATCGAATAATATTCGATATTTAATTTTATTCGTTATTCGATACCTAGTTTGTGATATCGAACACCCCTATATGTATCTCCAAAAATTAAAATCTCCAATAATTAAATCGGGTCTCGGAGGTGGCCAAGGATTAGGCAATATCTGCCATTCATCTATCAACAAAGTATCTGTCAAACACTAGGAAAAAGCAGTGGTGCTTCGCCTATATTTAAATAGGTGCCTCTCAATTAGTGATGGGCATAACCGGACAATTTTCATAACCGAATTATTTGCATTCGAATCATATTAATAACCGATTGATTATTTGATTACTCATTCGAATCAATTTTGGCTCTCGATTCGTTTCGATTAAGTCAGCCGGTTTGCCGGTTGAAGGTTCACCGCCATCTGCATCGGCATCGTAACTTGCAGATAGCAGAGGAACTCAGTTAATCGTTAATTATAATAATTGTATAAATGATTTTTATTTGATTTCTAAGGAGTTTAAACCATTGAGAATAGCTATATCAATACTAATCATAAAGAAATTATAAATATGCGAATACAAAGTATCTATTGAATCTATTTTTAGTTCCTAAAATTCTCTAGTAGGCATTTTTCCCTTTTCGCTTGCACATCATACCGGTATATTTTAGAATCCATAATTTATCTACGTTCAGCCTTCTGCGGTTCTAAGGACACACACTTAAAATTTTAAACATGGAAATTTCGAAATCCACTGCTTGTCCCACATTCATATCATATGACGACGGATGGGCATTGACTGCTCCGTTAATAAAAATTGAATATAAATCTGTTACGATATTGGAAAATCTTATTTCGCTTTCTGTTTATCCCTGCTTAGGCATAATCAACCGCGTTTCGAAGCAAAAATTTACCAACACAGCTTCGGCAAATCTCATACTAAGCAGAGCGTTATCTTTACTAGGAACGACCCCATAAATTTAACTCGTCGACTGGGAGTCTCAAATGTCTTAATCTCTTAATAACATCAACAAGCAGCCGCAACTCGCCGCAAGCCTCACTTGGTGTGTACATACGTAGAAAAGGTTATATGAGTTATGATTATTTACAGAATTTCGATCACTCGCAGGTCGCTGAGACGCGGCACGAAGTACGTATCAGGTTGAGGTTATTTTTGATTGGATTACTTGGAACGAAAACCGAGTTACACAGGTTATTTCAATAACCGGATAAAAGGTTATTTTTGATTCGAATAAGCCCATCACTACTCTCAATATTTACAAAACCGGGCACGTGTTATCGGTCCGGCTGATTAATAATGTGTACACATTCAAACAGTACGAGCTTGTCCCCGCAGTAGTATGCATTTTAGGCATCTTCATTATTCTCGTTCAATTATATACTTTTATTCTAGCTGTGTATTTTGTAGCAAAATATTGGTCTTACGAGGGTCAAGCTACAATTATTGAGAATTAAGAAAACGGTTAACGTTTCTTCGGATTTTATTTTAAATATATTCACTTATAATACCATGAGTAGCCAAAGTTATGTCGACTATTTTTGCGGTGGTGTCACGAATGTCCATTGCGCTTTGGTACGATTAGCACGAGTGCGCTAGCACGAGTCCTAATCCCAAGAGCAATGGACATGAGTAGTGATACCACCGCAAAAATAATCTACTTAACTTTAACTAAGAATGGTATTCGAGGGACTATTTAATGAACCAAACTACTTTTTCAAATTAGTTTTCAGTAAATCTAGCAACAAACTACGCAATTTCTATAGTAACAGAACACTAATATCGACTTTTTCTAATAAAAATCGCATTTGTTAAAAATAGTCACTTGAATACCTTCTAGAAAGATATATCCACTGATATTTTTTTGATTGGTCAAGAAACGTCAGAATTCTGGATTTTCATTGGTCACTTTTGGAGAGATGACAGGTGAATTGAATAGTCAAAGTAATTCCTTTCAGCAATAATACACTTGCGCATTCTCTCATTTTACTGCTTAAAAGCTGTCAATCATCTTCTTTAGTGGTGTTCCTTCCAAGTAATCGTGAACTGCAATATCAATCTCTTCCTCAGACAAAAACCTTCTACCCTGCAAATGCCTTTAAAACTCATAAAATAGCCAAAAGTAGCACATTGCTAAACCAGCGGAGCACGGCGGGTGTTCTATTTCTTTTATATTTTTTCCAGTCAAAACCTGTAGTGTTAAAGCAGCCGTATGGGGCGATGCATTTTCATAATGTCGCGTAATTTCCTTCTCTGGAACTCAATTGAACATTTCAGGTAAACATTGTTTAGTGTATCATGTAGCTATAACTGTCTTTTGTCCATCTATCTTAATTGCATTGACTAGACCCGTACTTTTAAGGAATGCCGCATACATAACTTTTTTCATAGCTTGCTGCTTCTTGGTCATTGCTGGAGGTTCTGCATCTTCTTGAATTCATACACGACCCTCTTGGCGGGTAGGTATGTCGATTATGAGAATATAAGTTTTGTCACTCATCAGAATATTGGAAAAAATGTTTGTTTGCCATTACTTAGAATATATCAAGTTTCATGACCAATTCTGAAACGCTTACACCCTTATGCATAGTCGCTCGCCAGCGGCTCGCCGGATTTTCGTTATGAATAGTATGTTGGTGGCACTGTAAGTCTATGTCAAATTCGAGGTTATACTTGAATTTTTGAGCCCGTGCGTGCACGTCATCAATCCGCCTTTTAGTAAGGTTTTCGGTACCAACATTTGAAAAATATAAAACTATTCTTTTTTTCAATAAAATAATGATTAAAATTGCTTTTGCTAATAATATAGCTTCATATATTGCTATAGCCGTACATTTTTTGTTTTAATATTTCATAATTTCCATGAACAATAGCAAAAACTATAATACGTCGGGGTTCTTTGTGTTTTCAAGTTCTGCTCAGGGAATTAACACGTACGCATGTCGCTTTTTAAAACGCACGGCCTTCTGGATTAGGGTGCCTGACGGCTCGCCGTCAGGCACGCTAATCCAGAAGGCCGTGTTAAAACGACTTATTTGTTATAGTGGTTTTGACAGGTGTTGACAGTGACATATAGTTTAGTTTTGCATTTTGAAAATCCGTTATTTTCATAACAAACATTGCGAACAAGTTATACTGTCGTTTTTCCACTGCTACAAATTACTTTGCGGAAGAGTTAGTTGCTGGAAACGTATGGGGAACTCTAAGCTAAAATGTCGACCGCCTTGTCCAGAAAGTCAAAAGAGCTTGTTGCCACTTTGATAAGCTATTTTGAACGAGAAAGAGACAACGATGGTGCACGTATACCGCTAACTGCTGTGAGAGAAGTAAGTAATTTACACCTGTAATATAATAATTCGTAATATAATGACCAACTTTCCAATGGTTTGGTGTTACAGAGAGTTGTCAATGCTTTAAATTTAAGCATACGAACAGTCTGTTCTATTTCGCAGACCTGCAAATCTGGTGAACTTCTGCGTAGCCCTAAAAAAACAAAAAACCGAGACAAACCTGTAAGTGATGTCGACGATTTCGATCAGGCTGCGAATCGTAATGCTGTATACACCATGGTTCAAAATTGTAAGTTGATACACCTATCATCATAAAGGACAAAATAGCCGAAAAACGCCGCCTCAGGCAACGATGGCAACTTACCAGATCGGACCTCGACAAACGAGAGAATAATAGGGCCAGCAAACATCTAAAAAAACTTCTTAGTCAACATAAAAATCAAGGAATACAAAACTACCTTGAAAATCTCAGCGCAAACGAACAGACTACTCGCTTTGTAAAGCAACGCAAAAAATAAAAAAACAACCCCACACGTAGCTCCGGGTCTAGGACACAACCCCCACTGTCCATAACGCCCACCATGTCCATAACCTCCACCGTGTCCATAACCCCCACCGACGATTTGGGCCATAACCTCCACCGTGTCCATAACCCCCACCGTCGGGTTTGTTCGTAATTTAAACTGTGCCCATAACCCCCACCGTCGGTTTGGTCCATAACCTCCACCGTGTCCATAACGCCCACCGACGATTTGGGCCATAACCTCCACCGTGCCCATAACCCCCACCGTCGGATGTGTTCGTAATGTCAACTGTGTCCATAACCCCCACCGACGATTTGGGCCATAACGCCCACCGTGCCCATAACCTCCACCGTCCATAACCCCCACCTCGTCCATAACCTCCACCGTCGGCTTTGTTCGTAAGTTTTCAGAGTTTAAAAATGAACTTGAAACATTGCTAGACGGATCGGCAAAATGCCAAGGGCATATAAAATTAACGAAACCGTTCGTTTGGACTTTCCTATTTTGTAAAGACAAACGCTATCTAATACAGTGACCGCCAAAAAGTAAGTCATATACGGGAAAATTATTTATTATTGGTTTCTGAAAAAATTTCATTCTTGATAAAAGTTTGTGCATCTTCTGGAAGTCGTTTTACGATTGTTCTATTTGTCAAATGACTTAGGGTGTGACGCGAAATTTAAATAGTCTGAAAAAAAAATTCTACTGATGGATAAGATGAGAACTGTGCCGCCACTGGCGTATGTCGTACTGCTATTATGTTAGGGATCGAACTGGAACATTTATCAAAGCTTTTTTGTGAAGAAAACCATTTTATTTACATTCTTTACATATTTATTTATTTTTAATTTCTTGGCATAAAAGAGAACACAGACCAAGTCTTAAATTTGTCGGCCAAAACAATAAAGTCCGCCAAAAATATATAATTATCTAAAAATTAAGAGAGTAAAAATAAACAATAATAATTACTTAGTACAAGTGTTTGAGATGAATTGCATCCCGTAACTAGCTACACAGTCAGAAAAGGAAGAATATAGCTACAGGTTACATTATTATTAATTAAAGGTAATTAACCACTACCTAAAACTAAAAAAATATATTATATATATAACACACAAAATTTACAGAACATTAAAGTATAAATTAAAGGTATACCTTAAATGGTTCTGTAATTACGTAAGTCCGACAGATCGAACACCTCGAATCTACTGTAGCAGGATTATTAACATTATTATTAACTAAATGTAATTAATTACTACCTAAATGTAAAAACATATATATAATATATACAAAATTTACAGAATAATTCAAATTTACGTAAGTCTGACAGACGTAAAATCTAAATCTAAAAATATACATATTACATAATGTATACAAAATTTACAGAATCATTAAAATTTGAATTAACCCTGCAATGGTCGCGCCAAGTCTCACAGACCCGATAAATACGTTATTGAGTGGAAATTTGTTAAAGGGGGTGTAAGAGTGTTTGTTGTGCGTTTTGGTACCGTTTAATTTTTAGACTTGGTTGCCTCCCGATAACCGGCATAAGCACAGTTGTTAGTGTTCGTGAGTTATTTGGAAAGAAGTCTGTGAGACTTGGCGTGACCATTTACGTTTGTGAAATTGTTTTGCGTTCTTGATTTTTTTACATTAAATGTAGCTGCAATGAACTCACAAATAATTTATGTTGCAAACAACAACGACGTTAGTATACTAAGGCGTCAATGTATACAAAAATTAGCTTTGATTCTAACAAATGACCAATTACATCGGCGATAACTACTCAATAGTTTTCCCTCGGAAATCCATCTAAGAAGAGAAGAAGTAGCTGGAACCTTTTCAGACCATCTAGTAAATGACCCTAATAATCCCACAATTAAAAAACGAGCTTTTATTTGAAATCGGCAGTGAAGTACGCCGAAATCGTCATTGAAATACGAGAAATCGGCAGTGAAGTAATCCATTGTTTTACGACTTTTTTGTAGGTGGCGAGGCGACAGATAATCGTCACTCGACCGAACATAACCTACAAAAGTTGGTTAAAATGTTGTAATTTCACGATTTGTCAATTTCAAATAAAACATAGTGTACACCTCGGCACTGAAGTTCCTTTTTATCCCACATGTGGTTTATTTTCTTTGGCCCTACGGGCCTCGGCAACTAAATCCACATTCGTGACAAAAAGCTATACTTCAGTGCCTTGGTATACAAACTACTATTTTCCAAAAAAAATTGTTTTGTAAAAAATAAATTGTGTTTATCGCATGCAGGGCTTTTGTGCACTACTTGTGCATTCTTGAACCAAAATTAATTATTTTGTTCTACCTCTTAGCATTAAAAACATTGTTCTGTCCATAAATGTATATAGAAAATTAAAATCTTGAAATTCATCAGAGGCTGTGTTTACTATTATGAAGTTAGCATGATTTACAAAAACCTTTAAAACTGAAACTGAAATATAACTGAAAATCTTGGTAATAGTAAATAAACATCTCATATTAAAACTTATTGTCATATAAATGGTTCTTAATTATTTGGTTTGAGAGACTTGGTGCGACCAGCCGTGTCATGAAATTGGGCGAGACCACTGCAGGGTTAAAGGTAAACCCTAAGTGGTTCTGTGATTATGTAGGTCCGACAGATCGGGCACCTTGAATCCACTGTAGCAGGATTGTATGACTGCGTTGTGCAATACCCGCACAGTAGATGGCCGCAATTCGACAAAACATAATTGCGCCTCCGACTGCTACATATGACACAAGCGTCGCTTGGGGGCAGGTTCTCGTCTGCTTCTGAAAATGTAAGTGTTGTCATTAGATTTTCAAAACATTCTGAATATATATCTGTAATAGAGTACTTACCGTCATCGTATCCGATGCCCCTGAATGGATTTTCCGGCTGAACTTCGTCGGTTTGAAAAGCTTCCACTGAAATAATCATCACTTTAATTTTAATAAAAAAAATTTTAGGTGTGCCTGTTCTAAAATGGAACGTATTACAGTTAGTAAAAACTGGTGTTACAATATTTAGTACTCCTGTAGGTGTTCTCAAAACCGCTTTAAAAAATTATGATTCCAAAATAAACAAAAAACGTCCGTGGAATGAGAGTCCGATTAGTATACAGGGTGTATAATATAAACTAGATCAATATGGATGAAGTTTAAATTTTAATTCCTTTCTCAGGCAGTGAAATTTGGCATACGGGTTTATTTATTTATGTCGTGCTCAGCCAACAGCCGTTAGGCCAGTTATAGGCGTCGCTGTACATGGGGACTTCCAACCACACTAACGACTGTCATGATGTTATTATGACATCCGGGACCAACTATTTCCGTGGCAACCGTACCACGAGGCGCCGAGCGAAGCAGCCGTGGAACTCCCATCCAAGTTCTGACCAGAAAGAGCGTTGCTAAACTCTACTGATCGAACGTGGACGCTTGTTCAAGCTACACCACCCGGGACCTTAGTTGTAGTAGTAAGTGCTACGGTCGAACAGCCTCCGTACAAAATTATTTAAACCAGGGTGTCACAAACGGGTGGGGGGGGCTGGTTTATTTCCCTTGTAGATTTTTATAATCTTCAATTGTTTTACCAGTTTGACTCCATAATATCATTCTGCGATAAAGAATGCATACGGTGGTGGGTGTTCTTGATTTTTTCTGTATGGCTAGCTATTTTACAGAAAAAATCGATTAAAATAATTTTCTACGTCAAAATTATCTCAAACACATTTGTTAACTTTCGGTTCACAAAACTGAAGGATAATTGATAACAACTAAGGGCTAACTAATTGCAAAACGTAATATTGCAGTTCTTAAACAATAATGGTTGTCCAAATGAATATTGCGAAAACAAATTGCCAACAAAAAAATGATCAACAATTATTGTTTAAGAACTGCAATATTACGTTTTGCAATTAGTTAGCCCTTAGGTGTTATCAATTATCCTTCAGTTCTCATCTTATCCATCAGTAGGATTTTTCTTTTTAGACCATTTAAATTTCGCGCCACACCCTAAGTCATTTGACAAATAGAACAATCGTAAAACGACTTCCAGAAGATGCACAAACTTTTATCAAGAATGAAATTTTTTCAGAAACCAATAATAAATAATTTTCCCGTATATGACTTACTTTTTGGCGGTCACTGTATTAGATAGCGTTTGTCTTTACAAAATAGGAAAGTCCAAACGAACGGTTTAGTTAATTTTATATGCCCTTGGCATTTTGCCGATCCGTCTAGCAATGTTTCAAGTTCATTTTTAAACTCTGAAAACTTACGAACAAAGCCGACGGTGGAGGTTATGGACGAGGTGGGGGTTATGGACGGTGGATGTTATGGGCACGGTGGGCGTTATGGCCCAAATCGTCGGTGGGGGTTATGGACACAGTTGACATTACGAACACATCCGACGGTGGGGGTTATGGGCACGGTGGAGGTTATGGCCCAAATCGTCGGTGGGGGTTATGGACACGGTGGAGGTTATGGACCAAATCGACGGTGGGGGTTATGGGCACAGTTTAAATTATGAACAAACCCGACGGTGGGGGTTATGGACACGGTGGAGGTTATGGCCCAAATCGTCGGTGGGGGTTATGGACACGGTGGAGGTTATGGACATGGTGGGCGTTATGGACAGTGGGGTTGTGTCCAGGCCCCCGTAGCTCCTATCCAACAGGAAGACGGTAGCTGGACTCGCAGCAACAAAGGAAAGGCCGATGCCTTTGCTGAATATCTCACCAAAGTGTTTACACCCTTCCCTTGTTAACTCCCGGACGAAGATGCCAAAAATCAACACAAAGAAATCTCCAGGATATGACCTGATCGCTGGGACAATTCTTTTAAATTAAATTCATTAATGTAAATCCATGTTTAGCCTGAAGAAGTGTCTAGATATTAAAGAATGAAACGTTGCAAATATCTGTCCTGTTGTTTAATACCATACTAATGTTGTATTTTTAACTCATTGTTTTTCTTAACTACTTGCGTTTATTGTTTTCCACTCTCTAAACTTGTGTCTGTATTAAGTTACATTTATGATCTGCTTCATTGGATTTGTGTTGTCGTCTATAAAATTTAATGTTTTAGTTATTTTAAAATGATACTGAAATGATTTATTTGATTTAGTTGTTAAAATACTGCGCAATTCCAATTATTATTCTTTGTAAAACATATACGCGACGCGAGGTAACTTTCAATGCAGTCCTGGCTCGGGAAACGAAATTACAAGTAAAACAGTGTACAGAGTGAATTTAAACTGTAGAAAAACGGTCACATAAACTAAGTAATGTGTAGGGTTCGAAAGGAAGCTAAGTGAAAGTGGCAAAATCGTTTAAAACAGTGCGTAAACGGAAGCATTCTAACGGATTACGACATTAAGGGCGAGAATCTCACGAGTGCACCGGCAAGACGCGGGTCGCATGATAACCGGTTATCGCTATCACGAGAATAAAAGCAGGTGGCGTGAAATCGAATACGTTCCGAGTTTTATTTAAAAATCTTTTCAAAATTAAAGCGACAGCGCGGCCAGCGGCGCAACGGATGGAACTACGGAAGTAGCGCGAAAGCACGAATAAAGTGCGTAGGACAAAAGTAAAAGTAATTAGGTGTATGGACAGCGAGGACCTAAAAACAAACGGGGGACAAGAAGACAAAAAAGTACCTAGGGTAAAAGAACTCGTAAAACGTAAAAGAGGAAAGGAAGATCCGGCGGAGTTCGAAAGGTGGGAACAAGAGCAAATAATAGCGTTTCAGAAAAGCGCTAAAACAAGCAGGAGCACACAAAAGCAGCAGGAGACGCTGAATCCACAGCAGAATAACCAAATAGTTTTTGAAAAACCGGGTGCAGAGAGGCAAACGAAAATGGAAAACCAAGAAAATTTAATTAAAGGGCTATATTCCCAGATAAAGGAAATTAAAGAGGACACTACCAGCACAAATGCTGCTATCCATGGCATCAACGCCCAACTACAGAAATTCGGAGAAGAATCAAAGAACTTAAAAGAAGAGGCACTCAAGAAAGAAAAAGTTTGGGAAAAAGAAAGAACGGAAATGAGGAATGAGATTAATACAATAAAGGAAAAACTGGAAAGGCAGGAGAAGAAAGAAAAAAGAAATAATGTAGTCATCAGAGGAATGGTTTTTAACAAAGGAAATATTAAGCAAGAGATAAGAGAATTCATACAGAAGGAGATGGAAGTGGATGCAACTATTGAAGAAGCATACGGCTATGGGAAAGCGGAAAACAAGATGACAATAGCTAAACTGGAGAAGTTCGACCAAAAAGTTGAGATACTTAAGAAGAAATATAAGCTAGGACAACGAGAAATCTTCATCGAAAGCGACCTAACATCTGAGGAACAAAGAATTCAAGCGACAATTAGAAAAATAGCAAGAGAGGAAAAGAAAGGAGGCAAAAGAACCAAAGTGGGATATAGGAAAACAGAAATAGACGGAAAGAAATTCGTATGGAGCGACGAGGAAGGGGGAAGCCTAAAGAGCGCTGAAGACCCGGACTCAAAAAACTAAAGGCGATAACTGAGGACGGAATTACGTTGACGGACCACGCACGAGAAAAGGACTGGAGACCGAGGAAAAGCAAGGACCTAGTAAAAGAATCGTATCCAAGTAGGACAATAGAAATGAAGAAAGAGCACAAAATAAATATAGGAACGTGGAATGTAACAGGAACAAGATATGAACGAGCACTGAAAGAACTAGAACAAGAAGCTTACAGATATAGATTAGAAATATTAGCTATTCAAGAAACAAAGCAGAAAGAAAACTTCGAAATAGAAATGAGAAATTACATAGCATTTAACAGTGGTGACGAGGGAAGTGTGTTTGGAGTGGGTTTCTTGGTAACAAAAAAACTAAAACATGCAATCGTCAATTTCACACCAGTCTCTAAAAGAATGTGCTGCATAAAAATAAAAAGAAAACGTGCAAATGTCAATATTATAAATGTTCACGCACCCACGGAAGAAAAGGAAGAAGAAGAAAAAGATAAATTTTACGAAAAGCTAGAAGAAACATATGGCAGACTCCCAAGGAGAGATACAACACTTACACCCGTATTCATAGTCGTTCGCCAGCGGATCGCCGGCGACTCGCCAGAGATTCGTTGAAATAGTATGTTGGCGGCACTGTACGTCTATGTCAAATTCGAGGTTAGCAGGTTAGATTTTGTGTCAGTTTCTGTCAAAACTGACTGAAAACCTAACCTGATCACCTCGAATTTGACATAGACGTACAGTGCCGCCAACATACTATTTCAACGAACCTCTGGCGAGTCGCCGGCGATCCGCTGGCGAACGACTATGAATACGGGAGTTATTGTTGGGGACTTCAATGCCAAGATAGGACGAGAGGAAGCTTACGTACCAACTATTGGGAGGTTTAGTAAACATAGGGTATCCAACAACAACGGATTAAAATTGATTGGGCTTGCAGCAGGGAAGCAGTGTAGAATTATTAGTACGTATTTTCAAAGGAAAGAAATCCATAAAGGAACGTGGATAATAGCACGCACAAAAGATACGAACCAAATCGATCACGCACTGATCCACGAAAACGATGCAAAACAAGTGGAAAATGTCAGGACATACAGAGGAGCAGAGGCGAACTCCAACCACTTCTTGGTAGGCATCAAGTTTAAAATGGAAAAACTTTTGAAACCCAGGGGAAAACAACAAAACGAACAGAAAATTAACACAGAAGGTCTACAGAACCTACAAGAACGGGAAAAATACCAACACAAGATCAACAAAAAGTGCAACGAATTAGCGGAAGAAAACGGAATAAATGAAAAGTGGAAAGCCCTGTCACAACTGGTAGTAACAACAGCTAAGGAGGATCTAGGCAGATACGAAAAGAAGAGAAGGACAACATGGTTTAACAAGGACTGCATTACAGAGCATAAAAATAAAATAGAGGCAAGGAAAAGGATGCTACAAAACTACA
Organism: Agriotes lineatus; assembly: GCA_940337035.1. Taxonomy (NCBI): domain Eukaryota; kingdom Metazoa; phylum Arthropoda; class Insecta; order Coleoptera; family Elateridae; genus Agriotes; species Agriotes lineatus. Next base: position 49,417 of record CALNHX010001263.1, on the reverse strand, counting down.
AACAAGAAGAAGAAGAAAGATATGTAATACAGAGGAGGAAAACAAAGGCTACCTATAGACGAGCTGAAAGGGAGTATTACTAAGCGAAAGTACAAAAAATCGAACAATACTATAAAAATAAAGAAATAAAAAACTTCTTCCAAGAAAGCAAATCGTGGCGAACAGGATACCAACAGAGGACAAATTTATGCAAAGATAAAGAAGGGAACCTGATAGGGGACACAGTGCAAAAAGTCGAAAGATGGAAACAGTACTTCCAAGAAATGTTAAACGAGGAGAATGAACAAGACCAGATAGAAATAGAAGTACCGACAAGAAGACGGAACAATTCGACAGAACCTAGGGAAGAGGAAGAGCCAACAAGAGAGAAAATAGAAGAGATTACCACCAACCTAAAAAATGGAAAAAGCCCAGGTGAGAACCAAATTCCAGCCGAACTGATAAAATATGGCGGCAGAGCACTATCGGAAGAACTGTTCAAGCTATTAAAAGAAGTATGGCAAAAGGAGGAAATCCCTGACGAATGGAAAACGGCGATTATAGTGCCTATCTACAAAAAGGGTGACAAAGCCAATTGTGAAAATTACAGAGGTATATCACTCCTAGATACCGTATACAAAATATTAGCAACGGTCATAAGAAACAAGCTTCACCCGATTGCAGATAAGGTAATAGGGAAATACCAGTGCGGATTCAAAAGAAGCTGTTCGGTAATAGACCAAATCTTCACGCTAAAAGAAATTCAGGCAACATGTTACGAGCATAAAACCGAAATATACACATTGTTTATCGACTTCCGACGGGCTTACGACTCAATAAGGAGGAACAAACTATTTGATGCACTAGAAGAGCTAGAAATCCCTACTAAATTAATACAGCTCATAAAAATTACACTGGATCAAACACAGAGCAGAGTAAAAATAGAGAACGAGCTTTCAGAAGCGTTCCTAGTCAAAAACGGCCTCAGACAAGGGGACCCCCTCTCAACCACCTTATTTAACCTAACCCTGGAAGCAGTAGTGAGAAGAAGTAAAGTTAATACAACAAGCACCCTGATAAATAAGAGCCACCAGTGCATAGGTTACGCTGACGACATTGCATTATTAGCAAGGAGTCCCCAAGAGCTACAAAGAATAATAAAGAACTTGGAAAACGAAGCGAGGAAAGTGGGACTGCAAATCAACGAAGAAAAAACAAAATATATGATAATGGAAAAGAAGACGCCACCAACAGGGACACTAACCGAAGTAACCTTCCAACTAACGGACAATAGAGAAATGACAGTAGAGCAAGTAACACAATTTATATACCTTGGGGCGGTAATTACAGACAATGCATGCGAAGGTACAGAAGTGGGAGCTAGGATAGTGAAAGGTGATAAATGTGCATGGGCATTCAACGGCATAATAAAATCTAAGTGGGTGTCGAGGAAAGCGAAAGTGCAGCTCTATAGAACAGTGTTGAGACCAATAGTGACGTTCGGAGGTGAAACCTAGATTCTGAATAAGAAAGAAAGAGATAGCTTAGAAATTTAGGAAAGGAAAATACTACGGAGGACTGAAAGTGGAGGAGGAATGGAGAAAAAGAACAAATAAGGAGGTGCAAGAGATATACGGAACAGGATCAATAACGAAGTTTATCCAAAAGCAACGATTAAGATGGCTAGGACATGTAGGAAGGATGGCGGGCACAAGGTTACCAAAAATAATACTAAATAATGAGGAACGACATGGACGAAGACAGGGAAGACCGAGAAACAGCTGGAGGCAAGCGGTAGAGGCAGACCTTAGAGAGAGAGGAATAACGAACTGGAGACAAAAAGTACAAAACAGAGAAGAGTGGAAGAAAACCACACAGCAATGGGCCTGAATGGCTTGTCAACGCTGGATATGTATGTATATATGTATTCTTTGTAAAAATATGTAAATTATTTTACTATTATAGTGAATTTATTCGTTATTTCATGTGGTACTCAATACAATGTTTTTACTAAAAAAAAATCTAGCAAAATTGTATTTTTAATTGATTTTAAGTTGGGTCCGAAAAATTACATAAATACCTACAGAGTACCTATTATAAGTAGCCTCAACAGGTAAATAACATATACAGCGAGCAAGCAAAGTATCAGTTACAGGAAAATGAGCCTAATCCGTATACCTGAAGTGCACCAATTCATTTCACACAAGCGTTCAAGTTTTCAAAGTGCTGATTTTCTGAGGTAGTTTGGTCACTTAATTTTACATTAATTGATAGCTGTCAACGTTTACAATAAAAATGTTATGTAAATTAATATGATGCTGTCTTCAGTTTTCCTGTTGTGGTTTTTCTTTCATCTTTAAAATATTAATTTAATATATTCATTAAATTCTAACTGTTAAAGTTGTATTTTATCTACCTTTTACTTCACGTTAAAATGCAATTTTATCGTCTAGACCATAAAAAATTATATATTCACATTGTTGGTAGCCAAGCTATGTGAAGTTCGAAATTTGCAGGGTAAATTTTGCATCAGTCTGTGTCAAACAACGTACTTTTAGTGACTGTATAAGGATCATATAAACATACTAGGATATGATGTCATCAATATGTTATGACGTGCACGCACGGGCTCAAAAATTCAGGTATAGCAGGTTAGGTGTTGCGTCACTTTTGACACAGACTGACACAAAACCTAACCTGCTGACCTCGAATTTGACATAGACGGACAGTGCCACCAACATACTATTCATAATGAAACTCCGGCGAGTCGCTGGCGAACAACTATGCATACGGGTGTGAGTTGTTTAGAAATCAGAAAGCCAATGCGACACAAAACGATTGATATTTTTTTTTAAATGTTGGTGATAATGTATGCTTGTGTTAACATCCGCGGATCTAATCTTGAGTTGATGCTCTATTACTGCATAAGTGGCTTTATCGCCCTCTTCAATTATTTTCTTAACAGCAGCAATGTTTTTTTTCGGTAACGGTCGTAGGAGCATGCTCTGATTTTTTATGCTGAACAAAATTCCTTTCGGGTTCAAATTTTTTATACCATGGTAAATTGTAACAAAAGAAGATGCGTACTCGCTAAAAGCTGAGTCTAAATTGTATTTGCACTCATAAGCGTTGAAACATTTTTTAAAGTCATAATAAATCATGAGTCGAAAATAATTTTTGGTTAATTCCATTTTTTGACTTTTAATGCCATTTTAAAAAATTAACAACTCGGGTTCTAACTAACGTAACTTCAACAACTAAACCTTAAATGGCAGATAAATACACAAATAATGAAAAAGTTGATATGCTGTGCTATTTCCTCAGATCAAATAACAATAAACGCGAGGCTGCTGTGTTATATAACAATTTGTACCCCAACAGAAGAAAACTTCTTGTGAATACGTTTTAACATTTGGAAAAATTACTACGGTCCACCGGTAAATTATCAGAGCTTCTGAATAATGTCATTGAAGAAAGAAGAGATGGCGATGATGACGTTGTTATTTTAGCTTACTTTAGAGCTCATCCGAGAATTTCAACAAGACAGGCTGCTGTAGAATTAAATGTAACAAAGTATAAAATTCAAAAGGTTTTAGATAAACACAAGATGAAGCTACTTAAGCTAAATTTGGTCCAATCCCTACACCCTAGTGATCCAAACAACAGGATAGTGTTTTGTGAGTGGCTACTCAATGCTGAGAGACAATATCTTAGTAAAATAATTTGGACGGACGAATCGACTTTTCATAGAAATGGAATTTTATTAATTTTGTAAATATTAAGATGTATCCTATTTTTAGTTGAAATAAATTGAAATTGAATCATCAATAAGCGTAATACACATTATTGGGACGATGAAAACCCTCGCATAATTGTTGAAGCCTGGGCGCAGGTGTGCTTTTCAGTTAACGTGTACGTGTGGATAGAGGTAATTGTGAATAGAATTTTGGGACTATATTTTTACAACGGAACGTTAACTCAGGTGAGATATTTATTATTTTTACAAAATGAGTTCCAAGATTACCTAGACCTAGACGATCTTCCATTAGTTGAAAAACGAAACTTGTGGTTTCAGCATGATGGTGCTCCTCCTCATAACGGCGTACAAGTTAGTAATTTTTTAAATAGTAAATTTGGTCAAAACTGGATTGGCAATAGAGGTCCAGTTTTATGGCCTGCTAGATCGCCTGACTTGTCAGTTTTAGATTTCTTTGTGTGGGGTTTCTTGAAAAACAGTGTTTATAAAACTCGTTCTCAAGATCTTCAGGAACTCAAAAATAAAATCTTTGCGGCATGTTTATTAATTACACATGAAATGCTGCTAAAAGCTAGGGCAAACTTAGTCACGCAGGCTCAAAAATTTTTAGAGTTGAATGGAGGACATTTTGAACAGTTATTATAGGTAATAATAATAAATTGTATACGTAACTACTTATGTTAATCTTTTACTATAGTTTATATATAAGTTTCATTAGTTAGTTTAGTTATGTAGTTAGTTTAGTAAATATTTAGAGGGAATACATTTTATTTACAATTACTTATATCGTGCTTCTATTTAACAACAAAATGGTACTTATTATATATCATTGTAAAGATAAATTGATTTGGAATCCAATTCTGTATAAAAATACAGGGTGCTACATTTAAAAAAAGAAAGTTGAATATTCTACCTTAAAACAGGTAGGCCATGGAAAAAAATTGGGTACGTCATTGTCTAGATCAATTTTGACAATTTTCTAATTTAACTTTTTTTGTATCTTTCATATTTCAGTAAATTCAAGCGGGACAATGAAAAGTCAGCCACCCTGTATATGCTACAAAATGACATTAACGTAAGCAAGAACGTTGAACCTGATTAATTTCACGTACAAACAAATTAAGTTTTATTTTAACATTATTGCTTTAAACGAAATAAAATCATTGTTCAACTGTAAAAAATTTTAAAATTGATACAATGTTACACCAAGAAAAATATTTCAGTTGCTAATTGTTACTAACCCAAACAATAATGATAATTCAAAATAAAAAGGAAAAATCGTTTTAATGTAAAACAAAGATGTAATCATCTTTACAACAGTTACATGCCAATAGTGCGAACAATATGGATAGGCTTTGCTTTCATTAGATTACATTCTAAATAACCCAGCATATATAGTATTTTGTATACTGATATTGCTCGATTATTATTAAAAAAATTAATTTATTTTCAGTTACGAAGCAAAACACAGCAACGTATGTAACAAAAGTTTTGAGAAAATTTTTTAAATCTAATAATACAAACTATAGTTGGTTTATTTAAATGTATACTACACAAACCTATTCACTTAAAATTTAACAATAATTATAATTTATCACATAGCAGCTAAAGGGCCATGGGTTTCAAAAATTCGCAATTTGTTGCGAATGCCTCTCATCACCTCTTGGACGGTAAATAGGTTAAACTTTCGAATCTTTTGATATATTCTTCAAGTTATGAAACCTTGGATGATTCAAAATTTGAGGGCTGTTCGTTTTGGGAAGATTCATACACGGCAAACCTTCCCCACAATCCCTAATAACGCGGTAAAATGTTGCCACAGAAATATTTTGGTTTCTATAAATGGCGACAGTGTCACGTTTGAGCATATGCCCAACCAAGTTGTAAATACCTGTTCTCAATTTCAGCTTGTAAGACATTTTGCAATACTTTCTGAGCACAAATATATTGTCAAACTGTAGAGAACGTTTGACAGATACCCCATATTCAATGGTAAGTTGATTGCTTTATTTTTAATAGAAAAAAAATAATACGAAACTTTTTCTCAAAACTTTTATTACATACGTTAGTCTTCTCCACGTACATTTATTAAAAAGGCGACATGTTTCGAAACCAGAAATGATTATTGGTAATAAAACTGGTAATAAACCACGTGTTCCAAAAAATTTACAGAAGTTGCAATTTACCAACCTTCTTTAATGCATTGAAAATGAATTTTGTTAATTTTCAAGTCTGGCATAAAATTTGCAAAATCTGAAAAATTTACAAGGGATAGAAATCAAAAAGTTTTAAAACTGCTCACATCTGTATTATTATTCTTTATTATACGCCACGTGCAACGTTACTGCGAAGTTCTACTGCATAGCAGATCATTAATAAATAGTGGGCACTAGTACGCAGAGTTTTGAACCTTTTCAGCATCTTGTACACTTTAATGTTAATTTGCAGTTGGATAAAGGTGATGAATTCGATATTCCATTCAAATTTTTTTATATAACTTTAGAAGATGTACTACTTATATGAGTCATTCTTATTATTACATTTATTAGCTGTTTTAAAGGAGTTCTGAGAATTGCAGGCCATTCGATCGGCGGCTTCACATTATTGTTCATAGTTTATTTTGTTTTACTTATGAAACGTGCTTTAATAGCAAATATAAGAACTAGAGCAAAAATTATTTCATTAGGAGGAACGGGGCAATGTGTTTGAGTTGTTTAGTCGATATGTATCTTTAGTTTTGTGTTAATTGTTCAATAAATATATATTAAAAGGATTTGTTATTTGGCTAGCTTTTACGTTGTCTAAACTAAGTAACTTGCATTTTCCGTACATATACATAAGTATATGTATTTATATTTTTAAAACCCCATCAATTTTTTCTATTACAATTCCTCATTACAATGCCGCGTAGCGCAGTTGGGTAAGCGCCAGGCTTGCATTAAGCAAGTCCTCGGTTCGAATCCCGCGGAGGTTGGAATTTTTCCGTAGCCTTGGCGATTGGAATTGGGCTCGGTGAGACCATTCACAGTTGGGCATCAAATTAACTGTGCTCTACTCAGAACCACAGACCTAAGAGATAGAGTAACAAGGTCAACACATCATCAAGACACACAACTCACACAATGGTTGCTGCGCAAGCACCAAAGGCGCGCTCCAACTCTGTATCCCGAATATGGGGCAAGTTGAGCATTGTACCGCCAGATGCCAGCACATAAAGCGCCAGCTTCTACACGGTAAGATAAATGAGGTTACAGATAATACATACAATCCCGCATTAAGTTTTAGTACAAACAGCTGACACTAACGTCCCAACTCTGCCAGTGGCCACTACCATTCTGCGAACAAGTGCAGCGCAGCATCGACCTTAACCAACGTAATATTATTTACTAGCTGAAATCCGCAGCATATGCCGCATTTAAAATATAGGACAATTTTAATAACTTTTGTTGCACTAAAGAAGGTTTTAAAAGCACGCTCGAGATTGGCAATAAGGAAAAGTTCCAAAAAATATATTTTCAAATGGAAAGTATCTGGAAAGAAAACGCTCGCCTCTGGAAAGCGTTTTATGAACATTTTTGGATAGCCTCCGGGCAACTTTCTTTCATATTGGATACCGCCAATACTGCTGAATTGAATAGTGTCTTCTTTTTTCTGTTCAGTATTAAATGGTAATTATTGTTACACTGTTGTAAATCCGCAGTTAGTGCAAATGTCACTGGGCACTTTCCGCAAACTAAATTCCTGGAATTTGCTGATCTCTAAAAGAACCGGGTCCATATCATATCGGCCAACGTTCATATCGGCCAACGATCATATCGGCCAATTTTGGGTGTTCATATCGGCCAACCTGTTCATATCGGCCAACATCACATTTTGTTCATATCGGCCAACTTGTTCATATCGGCCACTTTTATTTTTGTTCATATCGGCCAACGCGATCATATCGGCCAAAGCTGGCGGAATATCTAAGAAAGGGGAGAAATCATATCGGCCAACGTTCATATCGGCCAACGATCACATCGGCCAATTATGGGCGTTCACATCGGCCAACTTGTTCATATTGGCCACTTTTATTTTTGTTCATATCGGCCAACTTGATCATATCGGCCAATGGAGTCGGTAACCGGAAGTAATACCGATACTAGCCGAAGAGCAACTTCTTCCGCTACGGTAACGTAAACCGACCGCCGGCGACGGACGCGCAATGTCTTATTTCTTATTATGCCTGTTCAAAACGCCCATCTATTCGATCGGGTGGCGGAATAAAAAGACGTGGAAAAAAACCGGGATAAAAAAAGCCGAGGAAAAAAAGCCGGCGAAAAAACCGACGGTACCTATATATCTATTTACCATATTTAATACCGAAATACTTCAAGCAATTGAATTCCTTGTTTGTATGTATTTTATCTGTAGAATTTACAAAATATAAATGATGGAGATAAGTACAGAAGACGTGACCAGATTGACGTTTTTTCGCGGGGCGGGAGGGCTGGGTGGTTGGAAAGGACATACTGGGATTTTTAAAGAGTTGCAGTCATTTCCCTTGGCATGCTGTCGAGATCGATCAATTCTGGATAGACTTCCCAAGGATTTACTTTCTCTTGGCAGAATTTCGAGATCGATAAGTTCTGGATGTAGTGGAGGTGCTACATGGCTCATTTAATTAAAAAACTGCAAATTGTGATTAGAAGATTTCCTTTGGTAGAAATGTAGTTTATGACTATACAATTTATTCAAGAAGGGGAGGCATCTCGAAAAGCCGTTAAAATTCAAGATGGCGGCGGTAATTTAAAATGGCGTCATACTATGGAATTGTTTCCAATTTTCTTACTATCCATGGCACAATATAGTGTTTGATGTCAATTTATATGTTTTTCAGGCCTACAATTTCATTAGTCATCAGAAATATGAAAAAAATTAATATAGGAGACTTTTCGTAAAGTCGTAAAGTCATATTTATAGAGTAAAATTAAAGAAGAATGAATACCAAAGATCTGTTTTTATTAATACCTACTAATACAAGATTTTAGAAAAATTGACTCTTACATTTAAAATTACATACTTTATAAACTTCAGGTTTTATCATATCATTTGTCACACTCGTTTTTGCAGTTGCATAACAAAGTGATAGTCCAACCTTTCGACAGCCACACTTATTTTTACAGATTTTGCACATACATTTTATTAATTCTTGACAAGTATCTGCAATTTCTGGTAACTGTGACCATTTTATTTTCCATGATACATCATTCAATCACCAACCCCATTCATTTGGAGGTGTCTTTATTTCTCGCTGGTCTGCATCTCTCCAAATGTACCCAGCTTGAAAAGCACTCCGTAGAACATGTTGTTGTAGTGCACCCTTTGTTGGTGTGATTTTTTTGTCATAAACAGTTCTTGTCTGGCATCATTGACACTTTGGCTATTAATTGCTGAACAGTACAACAATAACACAATTTTTTCTAAAATATGTAATATATTTTCAGGAATAGATGTTTGCGGTTTTGATGTGAATAAAAATGCAGTAGTAGCTTCTTTAAAGAAAATCCATGTCTTTTAAAGTTGATTTTTTTATTTTCCCGTGAAACCAGAATTGCTTTCACAGCCTGTGAAAGCGTGAAATCCAAGTAAAGCATTAGCATTTTCTCTTCCAATTATTGCAGCTATAGCATGAACGGGAATAAATCTATATTTCTTCCCTGTTCCAAATGCAACCCAGTGTTTCCACGCTTTTATCTGACAGTTCAAAGAAGTATGCAATTGCTAAAACCATTTTCTACATGTCTTTGAGATGAAGTATTATCCTTGAATCTGCTTCTTCATGACCAGGGCAAGTAACTCCGATTAAGAAATTCACAGTACTGAAATTTCCTTCAATTTTATCACCTGAAGTAGTAATAACTTGTATTTTGTTTATGTTATTCATTGCTAATGATCCAAGTAGAGAAAATAGTTCTTCTTGGTTATTTGAACTTCTTAAAAATTCTTGCCAATTTGTAGGTAATTTGACATGAGGTAGCACTTATCTCCTGGTTCCTGTCCCCTCTTCTGTCTGGTTTCACCTTTAATGCTCGGAGTAATGTACCTGTCCCAAATCAAATCAATTCTACCACAGCCAAAACTCTCAATGTCGTTACATATGTGAGGATGAAATGTGTTAATATAATAATCATTAAACGTATTTGAAGACCGATGAGGCTTTAAAATGTTGGCAAGAACTGCACCATCATAAATTACAGCATCACAGGTTTCTGGAAAGACAATGTCACTTTTTTCAACAATTTCCTCTAAAATATGTGGTAGATCACTTTTATGACTGGGAAGAAATTCTCCATTACTGGGTGGAAATCGCTGATTTTCGAGTTTGAAAAAGTCCTGCATATCTAACTGACAATTCTGTGTAACTATTAGGAATCTGAAAACAGCTGGATGTCTGTTTTTAAAATCTTCAAAGTTTCATTTTTCTTGCTTATGCTTTTTGTTTGAGAACTGAAGAGGGGGATTTTGTTCTTTTTCAAAGGCTGAAATAGTGTTGAGGAACTTTTTACCAGGCGTTCCTCAATGAAACTGTGGAACTGTGTAATACCAGTTGATTCAGCTAAATAAACAAATGCACTGATATCCTTATCAACAATAACTCTACTGTCCGAATTTTACACTCAAACTCTTGTATCAAGGGACAAATTTCCGGTTCAGCTACCATCCAACGTGTTAGTGCCGATGGAACCTGTGTTAACCCTACTGCAACTCCATCTCCTTTCACTTGAGTATTGTTTTAATCGTGCGCTTGATCTATGCTGATAGCTGAGAAGAGTTTGTTCGATTTTCCTTTTGTACACAGGAAGGACATCTGTATGCCCGCATGATCTGATACTTAGCCTATTTTTAACAAGAAAAATGAACTTGTTGGCCTAAAAAACATATAAATTGACACCAAACACACTTTTGTGCGATGGTTAGTAAAAAAATTGCAAAAATTCCATTGTATGACGCCATTTTAAATTTCAGCCGCCATTTTGAATTCTAACGACTTTTCGAGCTGCCTCCCCTTCTTAAATGAACTGTATAGTCGTAAATTACATTTCTGCCAAAGGGAATCTTCTTATCACAATCTGCAGTTTTTTTATACCTAGCACCTCCACTAGATGGACTTTCTAAGAATTTTCCTTTTCCCCTTCGCTTGATTTCACGATCGATAAGCTGTGGATGGGCTTCCAATGGCATGATTTCACAAATGTAATAAAATTTAATAAAAACAAATAATTTGGAGTGCTAAATTTTACATAAATAATTGTACTTTTGTTAAATAAATGCTACTGAAGTAAATTACTTGCCATTGCCATTTAAAGTTAGTTACCGCCTTGTTGCTATCTCATATGCATAATACCTTTCTCTCCTATATAAAAAAATATTTTTTAACTCCAAAATATATACTCGCAAACAAAATTCCAATATTGAGTCACTTGTTTTGACGGGATTTTTCAATTTATGACTGCTCACTAATAATGCCAGACAAATAAAAAGGCAAACCACTTATCAGCCTTCTATTCAAAAACTTAATAAGCAAAAACTATAAATGTATAGGTACGTAAAAAATTAACAAATCTAACCTAAAAATTTTTTTTTTAAATAAAAAAATCTTTGAGTTTGGTGGATAATGCACATTTTTTACTGAAAATGTGTTAAATACATTTGTATATTTCAGTCATTAATTTTCCTGTAGCTATGTGGAAGTAAACCGTACGTAAAACGGTTTTGTCTACGTTAATGCCATTTTGTAGCTTACTTTTGGAACTGCAGAACTTCTTCCACGGGTGCTTTTTCTTGTTGCATTTTGTTCGTTGGCTTTTTTCTTAGGATATTTTTTATATTTTTTAGTAGATAGTAAGTCGAACTTGTTCTGCAGTTTCATAAAAAAAGTGTACATTTTCCCGATTCAGCATAAAAATAATGTGTATTGTGTTGTTTGACCCATCAGCCGTAACTATATTGTTAAGCTTGAGGCAGAATCTCCATGTAATTTTAATCCCGTCTAATGAATTTTCTAATACCTACGGACTGATGAAGCGCACAAGGTTAATGGTTTACCATTCCTGGAATTTCTTAAATATCTGTACAGGTCACAGAAAGTAGATTGGGTGCCAAGGTAGGTCATGAAAGGCGCTGTGATCATATTTGATGTACGTACAGTGGCTATATACAAGACAGTGTGGCCATAGGGATGTCTTCGCCGCTATTGGTCGACGCGAATATCCGCCATTAACAGGCAAAATATTTAGTTACTTTTAAGTTGTTCTCAAAGAGGTTGGTAGAACCTGTTCATTTGGTTATGGAAGAAAATAAAACCTTTCAAATCTGACAATTGTAAATTGTCAGTGTCAAATAATTCATTAGCGTCACAAGCGGGTCAAATTTTATCATCTATTGCCCTGAAAAACTAATATTCTGCACAGTATTTAAATGTGACAATTTATAATTATGCTATTGTTGTAATAGCACAAGATGCGTTCGTCTTGGAATATATGATAAAGAGATTACATCGGTGCTACGATAAATGGGGCCTTAGCATAAGTTTAGAGGAAACGGAGTATTTAGTAGTCAACTCGAAAGCACAATATGAAGTCTTAATAAATGAAGATGTCGCAGTAAGACAAGTAGAAAGGTTTAAATACCTCAGTGCTGCAATACAATCGATGGAAAAGGTTTGGGAACAGAAGAGATCAGAACTCGAATAGTACAAAGTACCTACTTAAAATCAATTTGATGGGACAATACTATCTCTAACAAAAACAAAAAAAGAAGAGGTAAAGTAATGGTAGAGTCGATGCTATGTTATGGCAGTGAGGTATGGACTGTAACAGCGGAAATGAAACTAAGACTAAAGACAGTTCAAATGGACGAAAAAGCGCAAAGGTATCGAGACGAGATAGAGTGACGAACGAGGAAATAAGACGCAGAATGGAGGCACCAGAATCAGTTGTGGACAGAATTGGAGAATGGATGAGACGACGTGGCTTATGAAGATCTTTAAATGGTCGCCGCCGGTTAAGAAAAAAAGAGGTGGACCACGCAAACCGTGGAATGAGGGTATTCGGAGAGCCATGGAGGAACCTGGAAGAAGACCAAGCACAGAACAGGGAGGTTTGGAGACAGGGAACAGGAAGACGGCATTTAGCTGTATTGTAAACTAGCATAACTGAACCGGTTGTAAACTTCATGTAACACCTTAAAGCACTACGAACGAACGCCAATGAGAAATGTCAATGTCCAAAATAAACACTGCACGTGTAACTAACATCAACTAGTTAAAATAACTAGCGCCAAAATAATGACTACTCAAAAACGTTCGATTATTTCGAAAGGCACTGTATATCTCTACGCTCAAATTTGCCTGTTAATGGCGGCCAACAATCGTATGGCCACACTGTCTTGTATATAGCCACTGTAATTTGATGAATTGAAAATATGTGGAAAGTTGTCAAAAACATACAAAGTTAGGTTATATTTTAAATGACAAGTAAATAGAAAGGGCGGGTAGAGAGACTTTGTTTGCGCAGTGACTAACGTCATATGACAGATTCTTTGTGTTTTAAAGTGTGGAAATTGCTGTTGCTGGGATAGAAGGTTTAGCAGAGCCTGGTTGTTCAACGTACATCATTATTTCCGCAATCCTATTAACATTCAAGAACTGATAATATACCAATACCGCAATGTTGCGTATGCCTCTGATTTATTGTGTCATTTAGCTTAAATAAGGTTAACAATTTAATGTCAATATGATAGATGTAAAAATGTTACCAATACGAAACTTGAAAATTACTAGATTCTAACATTAGTTCCGATTTTCACCGCGTCCCAATCTACTTTCTGTAACCTGTACCCCTATAATCCCAACAGTGACGTTAGTATAGAACCTATAAAGTTAATAAATGTTTAATTGTTCTCTGTTCGCAAGACTTGAAAACTGTATATTCCCGTTTTAACCCTCAAATTACACTCTTGACCTTCAAGTGTTTAAATTTATATTAAACCGACTAATATACAAGAAGCTGCTTCTATTATGCAGATAGCTATTTCATCAACAGTTTAATTGTGTTGATTGTTGACAGCAAATTTTCAACGTGTTTGCAGCATTTGTTTAGCAAGTTTTCTATAAAAAAAGTAAATTCGCAGTAAGTCGTTTGACACCAAAATACAATTTCTTCTTCGAAGTCCTGTAAATAGTACAGATTCTTGACAAGCAACAACAATTCTATACAGTAATTGCAATTTTATGTTTTATTAATGTTTTGTAGTCAATAATTTAATAAAATATCCACCAACAAAATTCCAAGAAATTTTTAATTGCTGGGCTAGTTGTTAGGACGTAATGGAAAAGTAGCCGCTGGAAAAATCCCCCGGAAAAAACGTCCCGGAAAAATTCCCCCGAAAAAACGTTCCGGAAAAACGCCGCAAGGAAAAATGCTCCCAGAAGTAAATTCCCCTGGAAACGCCAGGAAAACGAAATCTAAACTACAAAATGACATTTACGATTGACATTTAAGTTCTGCTTTAACATTATTGTTTTGTTTTAAAAAATGCTATACTATTGAATCTAGGACCAAAAAACCCGGACAAATCATCCCGACAAAGAACCCCCGTACAAAAAACCTGCGTATAAAACTCTCCAGACGGAAAAAACGGCTAAACGTCAAATTCATTTTAAATTGTTTTCATTTCTGACCAATCCCGTACCTCAACGCGTACACACCAATAGTTGATCCCTTTAGAATTTCCTAATGTTAATTTTCATATATCGGATACACTGTAGATTTAAAAAGGTAAAAAGATATGATATTTGAAAACAAAGGATCCCTACATTGTTTTAAAATTTTGACAAACAAATGAACTGTGACGTCGAATAGAAATGTTGGATTTACCATACCCTGCTTGTGTTGTGTTGCCCTCGAAAAGTTGACCTCATAATGTGCAAATCATTTTCCTTTAGCTCTAATAATAACGAAGATTTCCATTTAATCGAATCGAAAATTGAACACCCAGTAAACATAATATGTTGGGGTTTTGATCCGGGTTTTTTTTGTACAATTTTGTCCGATTGGATTGTTGAAAACTCTCTACACAAATCGGTTTAGAGTTTTGTGCAATTACAATAGTGGAAATAATTGTGATCGCTTAAAAAATTAGTTAAACATTTTATTTTTATCTAGCGAGTTTATAATTCAACCAAAAATCAACATTTAAATAGGCTGTAAATGGAAGAACCTGCATTTCCTAAATTATAAATGATAGAGACACATTTTTATCCAAAAATTATCTTTTATTAAAGAAACTGCTCTAATTAAAATCGCTAATCATGAAATTGGATCCCAGTTTTCATTTTTCGTATATTTCGTAGTTGTTATAATAACGGCAGTTGAATTTTAGAGGTATTCAACTGGAAAATCATC
Organism: Agriotes lineatus; assembly: GCA_940337035.1. Taxonomy (NCBI): domain Eukaryota; kingdom Metazoa; phylum Arthropoda; class Insecta; order Coleoptera; family Elateridae; genus Agriotes; species Agriotes lineatus. The sequence goes on along the minus strand of CALNHX010001263.1, from coordinate 34,234 downwards.
CATCTGACATCAATACACATTAAAAATGTAATAAAAATGTAAAGTTTGAAAAAATTGTTAGATCCGTTTTGAAACACAAGAGTAACATCATACTTCCGGGTATGCGATTTTCTTCAAAAGCTTGCTGTCTCATTTAGATAGTACACAAAACTTATATATGAAGTTTCAACGCCATACCTCTTTTCGTTTTTGAGATATTCTGTTCACAGACACACAGACCAATGAGCAAAAATATGTTTTTGGGTTCAGGGGACTCTACAACGTGAAGATCTGTTGAAAACTCAATTTCGAATTTTTGGGGTGAATCCAATACTTCTTTTATTGTAAAAGGAAGTAAAACCCGTCTCCAAAACTTAACTGTGTGTTATTTACTGAATGGTTAGTTGTATATAAAAAACCTGCATTATCTTTATTGTAGAGAATTTTTTAGCCTTCATTTTTTGTAATAACTAAAAAAGTCATACGACCCATAGAAAGCGAGATATTTGCGAAAAACTTATTTCTGTGACCTTTGACCTTGAATAACTCAAAGCGCAAGCGCGATATCGATAAGGACTTTTGGGACATTATTTGTAATGTCAAAATAAAGGTGTATGCAAAATTTCAGCTCACTTGGATTTTCTCGGCAGATGCTGCGGTTTTCCGTCTAATGTAACTGGACTAAAAAGCAATTTAAACGCTCTACAACATTTCGCGCTCGTAATATAAACAAAATTTTCAGTAATATTAAAACATTAATTAAATACCGTTAAAATTATTGAAAATAAAATTAGATAATAGTATATTAAAGGAAAAGTTCTATAAGGCAAGTTTTTTTTGCAAGAGTTCAACTATGGAAAACGAGACGCGCAGCGGGGGGTTTAACAAATAACCATTTCAAAAAAGTCCTTATGAATCGATTTTTTTTCTTAGTGGTGTCGCTAATATTTGACATTTAAAATTTTAATTTCACGTTTGAATACAACTTTCCGTTGCACTAAACTTTATTAAAAAATGAATTGCGAGGAAACTTTTATGCCAGGATAGTAGATATAAAATCCAAAAATATCATCGCCCTTATGAGCAAGAAATAATATTGGCCGATGTGAGCGAATAGATGGACGTTCTGAACAGCATAATAAGACATGGCGCGTCCAGCGTAGCGGTAGAAGTTGCTCTTCGGCTAGTATCGGTATTCCTTACGGCCACCGCCTGCATTGGCCGGTATGATCAAGTTGGCCGATATGAACAAAAATAAAAGTGGCCAATATGAACAAGTGGCCGATGTGATCGTTGGCCGATATGAACGTTGGCCGATATGATTTCTCCCCTTTCTTAGATATTCCGCCAGCGTTGGCCGATATGATCGCGTTGGCCGATATGAACAAAAATAAAAGTGGCCGATATGAACAAGTTGGCCGATATGAACAAAATCTGATGTTGGCCGATATGAACAGGTTGGCCGATATGAACACCCAAAATTGGCCGATATGATCGTTGGCCGATATGAACGTTGGCCGATATGAACTGACCCCAAAGAACCATATTTAAACAAACCTAGAATTTTCTGAAAATAGGGACAATGAACCTACTTGCTTTTGGAATATACAGGAAATATTATAATGTTTTATTATTATTATGGGAAATTTGCATAAGTATTTAAGTGTAAAAATTCAGGCAGGAGCGTACTGCGTGTGCACTGTGCGTAGCCGAATGCGGACATTTAAAATACGAGAATTATTTGCGCCACCGAAATAATTTTAAGCTGCCTACAATCTGTGTTTCTTTTCAGTTTTAAGCCATTGAGGATTTTATCATTGCGTTATAATGTGACGATGGAACGTTTGACACCACGATACTAATAAATATTTGCCTGAAATCTGCTACAATTCCGCTGCTGTGGAAATGTTCTAAAGTTTGTCCTATTTTTAAAATGGCACCCAAACAGACATTAAGAATTACAGACCAATTTTCATTATCTGTAATTTTAGTAACATTTTTAAAATACCTTTGGAAACAAAATGTAATGCCATGTGAATAATTTAATTTCTCCTCAACACCATGGTTTTATGAAAGGTCGCTCAACTGTAACAAATCTTTTTGTTACTCAGCATATAGCAGAAAATATTGACAACAAAATGCAGACTGATGTTATTTATACAGATCTTACAAAGGCATTTGACAGACTTGACCATGGCATATTAATACAAAAGCTCGGTACTTTTGGAATCTTCAAAAGTCCCATTGATTTATTCAGGTCATACCTTAATAATCTAACTCAATATGTTCAGCTAAATGGGTTCAAATCTGGAAAATAATTTGCCACATCGGGAATCCCTCAAGGATCCAACCTGGGACCATTATTATTCAATATATTTATGAATGATATTGGTGATGTCTGATGTAATAGACATGAACTATTTGTTATATGCTGACAACTTGAAAATATATAGTTCAATTAAAACTGTTGCAGACTGTGAGAGACTTCCATTAAATCTAGATCATGTAGTTGAATGGTGTAGAAGAAATCATTTAAAGCTAAATTGTGCTAAATGTAAGGTGATGTCCTTACTCACTAAAGACAGATCCAATTATTTGTCAATACCTACTGTATTGATAACTATTCACTTGAAAGGCCTAAAACATTTATTGATCTAGGAGTTACATTTGAGCCTAACCTCTCCTTTAATATTCATCTTCATAACATTATAAATTCAGCCAATCGTATGTATGGACCTATAGTTCGAATCAGCCAGGATTTTAAAATATTATGACCCTAAAATGTCTTTATTATGCTTTTGTAAGATCAAAGTTGGGAGTATGCCTCGGTCATCTGGAGTCCACACTATCAAGTTCACATTGATAGAATAGAAGCCATGCAGAAACGTTTCTTAAAATACCTAAGTTATAGAATTGATGGAGTGTATCCTCCATCGGTATATCTCATGATGAGTTACTATCTAGGCATAGTTTACAAGTCTTGATGTAAGACGAAATATTACTCGGTTTTTACGCTCCATAATATTATTAATAGTAAAATTGACTGCTTAAAAAAATTATCCTTAATGTGCCTCGAATAGCTTCCAGATACGCTGACTCATTTTATCTAAGTACACCTCGTACCAATATTTAAAAAATTCACCTATATATGCCATGTGTAATAATTATAATAACATTAGCCATTATATAGAAATCTATAACTGTAGCTAACAGAAAATCAAAACTTACTGTTTAGAGTAGTTGCTGTTCTGTTACACCTTCTCATTATTATTTGTGTAGTAAATTTTAAATGATTTATCTCGTAAATATATTATATATCTTAAATTGTCGGTTAGCCAAGGCGCAGGTCTTTTCGTAATTTTCTTTCTCTTTAATGGAGCATGTGCTTGAAATAGATTTAACAAACGGTTATTTAACATGTTAATTTTCTCGTCTATCGACGTAAAATGTATTTGTTGCAAAGGCAAATAATGCAAATCATGATAAAAATGTGCTTTGTTTAAATATTTGTAGTCTCTAAATGTTATAAATTTATTTGGTTTTACTGGCTGGCTTAGAAATGTTTAAAGTATAAAGTACTATGTTATGGTCCGAAAAAGTACAACCAATAATATGCGTGCGTATAACGTTGCTAGGATCATTTATAAGTATTAAATCGAATAATTTTAAGTTCCTGGTTGGTTCATTTACAACTTGTGATATTGAATAATTTTCAATCATATGATAAAAATAATGCGTTTGTATGGAAGTGACGTTAAACAAATTAATATTGAAATCACCGAGACAACAAACAATATCGGTATTAGGTATAATAAAGGACAAAGATTCATCTAGGTCTAGGTAATCTATAAAAGTCTTATAACTCATTTGTGGTCGCCTGTATACTACACCTACTTTTATTTTATATGTTTTAATTGTAAAAGATATCCACAACTGTTCAATTGAATTATTTACATCGACTGTAAAATGTATACAACTTTTAATATAAATAGCCACTCGTCCTCCTGTAGTATTCCGATCTTTTCTTATTAATGTAAAATTATTTACAGTTAAATAATTAGAATCAACAGTATTAGATAATCATGTTTCTGATAAAGTGAAAATTGTCAAGTCATATTCATTAATTATATGTCTAATATTATCTATTTTTGGCAGCAGAAAGCGTACATTCAAATGAGATACTTTAAAGAAGTCATTATTTTCATTCATAATTATGAGAAAACAAATATATACAAAAAATGTACAAAATGTAACAAAAAATTCAAAAAAAGATATGTACAGAATAAGCCTTGAGTTCAAACGTCGAATGCGGTGTTTGTATTATGAACCATTTAATAAAGAAGAAATATCACTGCTTTGTAGAGATTCGTAAGAATAGAAAAACAATTAATAAACACAATTAAGAACTTCCAATATATTCGACGTAACTGTGATACATCGGACGTCAGTTCTATACTAAAGCCAAATATTGAATGCCCATATAAATTCGCAGAGCGTTGCCAGATGTTCAGTTATAAACTATGGTAGCAGCACAATCAATTTTATAGTATTTGGAAACAAATTATGGTATAGTGTGAGGAAGGATAATTGGTCGGCCTTACCTTTTGGCGAAAGTTGTATTGGTTATTTTTCCGGCTGGTAATTATCATCCTAGTTGGGCTAGCTCGCCGCGAGGGTCGCAGGGTTCCAGCTGTGCTGAAAGAGAATAAAAAAAATAGGAGAGGGCGCCAGGTCCTCGACGTAGATCTAATCCTTGTGCCGGACCATGGCCAGCTTCATTCTACCCGCTGACGCGTGGTCGTGGCCATTCCAATTTGAATTTTAACTTTTTGACAGGTCCTCCCCTCAGAGCCCTCTTCGGGTGTATGTGTAACTACTATCTAAGCCAAACGCTCACGGCCTTCTGGATTAGCGTGCCTGACGGCTCTTCGACAGGCACGGTAATCCAGAAGGCCGTGCAAACGCTAAACCACTGGTTTGATTCTATGCTTTTGTTATTGCTTGTTATCACCGTGCCTGTCATCATAATCATAACTCTATAATAATGCAGAAGACTACAAGCCGTGTTTACACAACTAAAAGTACCATAGTTGCATTCCACCATTTCTATTTTAGGGTTTTTGTAAACAAACTTCCCTTAACTTTTCATAGCGATATTATCACAGAATACAATTATTTACTATGCATATTTCTTGTGTTTTTTAAAACTATTGACTCAGCTTCGAAGGCAAGTCCACTTTGGTTAATGTTCATATCTGCTTATTGAACGCTCCTAAAATTGAAGCCGCACGCACATGCTAAAAAGGCGTGTCTTTAAAGATTAGGTTAAATAACCTACAAAATTTCAGATTGGCCTGGCAATAACTAATGTCTTCTAGCAGTGGCTACAAGTATTAATTGGGCTCCGACTAATGCTTCACGGTTACGCCACAAGCTGAAATGCTTTTCATTCGTAAGTTATTTGTCCTATTATAATCCATAATGTGTGTTACAATTTATAAATTCTAGCAGAAAACCGAAGAAGCAATGGATTCGGGAGTATGTTGTGAACCGAGTAACACACGTTTCTGCAGTGCTCTGTATATTCCTTTTTTAAAATGTCGATGAAAACTAGAGCAGCTTCTTCTGTTAGTGATTGTAGTGTAGACGCTACCAAAATCGCAAAGCAAGTTGTTGCACTTCTATTGCAATCCAATGACTTTAAAGTTGTCGTGAATAAAGTAATTTCCGACACGTTGCACGACTTAGAGGCAAGAAGTAAAAACGGATTGTGCCAAGGTTGCTTCGCTTGAAACCAAATTAGAAAAAGTAAATCGTATACTGAACAGTATGTAACAGTATACAGTATGTCCCCGGATTTAGTTTACAATAGATATGATTAACCAAAAATTTTCGAATTGGAATTTCATATTTTGGGATTCCGCCCTGCTTGGTGTGAAACTTATTTTTAGTTTACTTTCGATTTTTTAAAGTCAAGTAGGCCTTGACAGGGAAGCGAAAACAATTTAATTTTCAGGTAAACTACCCGTTTTGTTCATGATACGGCAAATAAAATAGTTTTCGCTTCCCTGTCAAGGCCTACTTGTTTTTCAAAAACTGAAAATATTCTTAAAATTTGTTTCACACCAAGCAGGGCGGAATTCCAAAATATGAAATTCCAATTCGAAAATTTTTGGTCAATTATACCTATTGTAAACTCAATCCGGGGACATACTGTATATTGTTTGTGTAAGGGTCCTGATATAGAACGCGTATGATTGCTATTTACTGACATGGCAAATAAATATGACTTAACTATTGATAAAAAATAGATTTGATAACATGTAATAACATTTTATGGTCAGAATTTATTTAAAAACAATTTAAATTCAAATACATTTAGTATATTTATTCAGAAAATGTATAATGGTTACAAAAAGATTATTTCTATTATAAAATAAAGACACTTAAAACATTTTTCCCGCTGCTGTTCATGTAAGTCAGTGATACAGCCTTAGTAACAAAACGTGTAAGTCGGTAATTATATTTGTTTGCCGCCGTGAGTAAAGAGTTTTCAGAGCTGCCGTGGTGTATAAACTGTAGGGGGGTTGATCTGAGATGTTTACTACCATCGATCAATTTTATTAATTAATCGCAGGTCGGCTTCTTTATTGTTTCAGAATTTGTTACAGGATAATTTAACTCAATCGACATTGAGTACTCTACAAGACAAAATCGGATAGCAAAATAAAGGGTTCGCCGGTTTCTGCAATAACGCAGATCTTAAATGTGTCGGAACAGATTGAGGCGTTCCTGTTACCTTCGGTCTAGCTCAATCGAGAAGGCGTGATTCGAAAGCTCAGTAGAAACCGACGGCATTTACCCTATACTTTTGCTCAAAATATTACCCAAAGCGCCACTCGTTTTTAAGGGGTGAACAACTCTCGTGACCCAAAACGAGAAACGTCACGGAGCTGTAAGAAATTCGCCGGAGTTGCTGCAAACTGCCTCTTCGTCGTCCGCTAAGCTCCCTCCAGGCCGGCTGGTACAAACACAGGGTGGGCGTGAAACAAATGGCTTACCTTAATGGCCACCCTCCTAGACGGTTAACGGAAAAACCCTGACACGAGCCCATATCTTAGGGCTTGCTTATCAAAAGAGACATGTTTTGGCTTTACACTTATTTGCATTCGGCCTTTGCCGTAATTAGTTAATGACCACAGGTTTCAGAATTAAATCAAATAAATAGGCTGACTTCAACAAAATTAGTATTTAATAATCAAAACACACAATAAATTACAAGTTAATTTTTCAAACGGTACACCCTAACTGAAAATTAAGGGGGTCCCAGCAAAAGTTATCTTAATTGGTAAACAATATCACAAATACTTTACATTCAAAACGAAAGAAAAAACAGGGAAAACTTTTCCCACAGTTACTTTTCAAGACAAAAGTTAATATTTATACGGCGCTTTAACAAAGGGAACGGCGCACACAAAAACAGATACGGCACTTCCGCGAAGCGCTTAATTGCGCAATCTAATTAGAGTTTGACATTACCTTAAATAGCCAAATCATGGTTATCTGGACATGATGGGGCCGGCCTGGTAATTGCTCGGCGAAGAAGCTCGAAACTGTGACAGCAGCACCCACAGCGTAGAAGAGGATGGAGTCGAAAATTCGGCCGAAATGGTAGCTGAAGAAGTTCCTTCCCAAGGATGTACAAAAAGGGCAGCGGTTCAGGACACGAAACAAACAGGATTTGTAGAGGCAATTCTTCTCATTAGGTACGAGAATAACTTACGAGGCTTAATGAAGAGGTGTCTTTTTGTTTTTAATGTACACTAAGGAAAATGGTTCTCCCACAGGCAGGTGAGCAGAACCCGAAACGGAATAAAACAACCTCGCCCCGGAAATTTATTACGTCGGTCACAACGCGCCAAAACGTCCAGCGAACTTCCACCAAATCGCCGAGACGGCACAATTAATTACATCACACTTGTTAACACGAAAACGAAATTCTTGACTAAAGCCGCCGGGTGCCCACAGAATTCTTTAACAAAGAGTTTCCCCCGGTCGTAGCGATGCTTGCTACAACCGGGGGCGCGGAAATCACACGTGTGTACTAGTCGATGGCTGGCTGCTAATTAAAATTCTAAATGCACAAGGCTTGAGAACAGCCCAACGGAAGAAAGCTTTAAGTTCTGAAATTAATATTTGCATATGCACGGTGACCAAAGGGCTTATCAAGACCTTCTTCCTTTCGCTGAAGCTTGGGGCAAATGCGTAGGTGGAAAGCACAAACAAAAGAAAACTTCAACGACTACTGCAAAGGCTGAGTCGGCGAAATCTGGCTATAAAAATTTCGGGGAAGCCCCGCTTAAACAATGAAGCATATAGGAAAGTTCCAAAATAAAAGAAAACTACTACGTAATGAAATTACAGAAGGCTTAAATGTCTTGACCTATAAGAATAATTTCTAAGAACTCCAGAAGCTACGACTGTCGGAAATCGAAAATTTAGCAAAACGCCAAACTGCACTCTACAAAAAGAAACAAAGAATGAATTCATAGTTGCAATTCGGCGAACATAATCTAAGTGGTAATATTTATAATGAACTCTGCGCTCCCAGAAAAGCGCTTAGAACGGGAATTTACAGGTCACGGGCATCTGAACGCTGGCTAAGATGAATTCGAATGTAACCACTACAGGGCAGTACTTCAAAAATGTAGGTAGAATAAATCAAAAATATTTAACCACCAATTCTTTTCCAGTATTCCCTTTTCTATTCCTTTAGGGATGAAATCTTTAAAAAACCCTTATACCACTATTTACATATTTTAAATATACATCTACATGCAAAAAAAAACAATGATCTAACTCAATAAACATAGGAGATAGGAAGGGTTCTTTAATTCTCCCCGAATCTATATGTTCATCGTTAGGGGTTGATTAGAGCAAAATCCTGAAAAACGTTTTCAGGTCTTTGCATTGAAAATCTTTGCAAGCAAATGCCAAGTCGTTATCTCATCGCGTGTAGGAAATATTGAAGAATTCATGAAAACATGGGTTTCCTCTAATTCACCCCTTAGGGGTAAAATTTCCAAATTTGCTTGTAACCTCATTTTATTTTGAAATGGAACCACAGCGATACAATTAAAAATATTTGACTCCCTATTCTTTTTCAGTTTTCTATTCTTTATCTCTTTAGGGTGAAATTTAAAAAAACCCTTATACCACTTTTTACGTATTTTAAAAATACATCTACATGCAAAAAAGAATGATCTAACTCAATAAACATAGGGGATAGAAAGGGTGGTTTAGTACTCCCCGAATCGATATTTTTATCGTTAGGGGTTGATTAGTGCAAAATCCTGAAATACGTTTCTAGGTCTTTACATTGAAAATCTTTGCAAGCAAATACCAAGTCCTTATCTCATCGCGTGTAGGAAATATTGAAGAATTCATTAAAACATGGGTTTCCTCTAATTCACCCCTTAGGGGTAAAATTTCCAAATTTGCTTGTAACCTCATTTTATTTTGAAATGGAAGCACAGCGAAAAAATTAAAAATATTTGACCCCCTATTCTTTTTTAGTTTTCTATTTTTTATCTCTTTAGGGTGAAATTTTAACAAAACCACTTTTTACGTATTTTAAAAATACATCTACATGCAAAAAACAGAATGATCTAACTTAATAAACATAGGAGATAGAAAGGGTACTTTAATACTCCCCGAATCGATATTTTCATCGTTAGGGGTTTGATTAGTGCAAAATCCTGAGATACGTTTTTAGGTCTTTGCATTGCAATTCTTTGCAAGCAAATGCCAAGTCCTTTACTCATCGCGTGTAGGAAATATTGAAGAATTCATGAAAACATGGGTTTCCTCTAATTCACCCCTTAGGGGTAAAATTTCCAAATTTGCTTGTAACCTCATTTTATTTTGAAATGGAACCACAGCGATAAAATTAAAAATATTTGACCTTCTATTCTTTTTCAGTTTTCTATTTTTTATCTCTTTAGGGTGAAAGTTAAAAAAACCCTTATACCACTTTTTTCGTATTTTAAAAATACATCTACATGCAAAAAAAAGAATGATCTAACTCAATAAACATAGGAGATAGAAAGGGTACTTTAATACTCCCCGAATCGATATTTTGATCGTTAGGGGTTTGATTGGTGCAAAATCCTGAGATACGTTTTTAGGTCTTTGCATTGAAATTCTTTGCAAGCAAATACCAAGTCCTTATCTCATCGCGTGTAGGAAATATTGAAGAATTCATAAAAACATGGGTTTCCTCTAATTCACCCTTAGGGATAAAATTTCCAAATTTGCTTGTAACCTCATTTTATTTTGAAATGGAACCACAGCGATAAAATTAAAAATATTTGACCCCCTATTCTTTTTCAGTTTTCTATTTTTTATCTCTTTAGTGTAAAATTAAAAAAAAACACTTTTTACGTATTTTAAAAATACATCTACATGCACAAAAAAGAATAATCTAACTCAATAAACATAGGAGATAGAAAGGGTACTTTAATACTCCCCGAATCGATATTTTCATCGTTAGGGGGTTGATTAGTGCAAAATCCTGAGATACGTTTTTAGGTCTTTGCATTGAAATTCTTTGCAAGCAAATGCCAAGTCCTTATCTCATCGCGTGTAGGAAACATTGAAGAATTCATGAAAACATGGGTTTCCTCTAATTCACCCCTTAGGGGTAAAATTTCCAAATTTGCTTGTAACCTCATTTTATTTTGAAATGGAACCACAGCGATAAAATTAAAAATATTTGACCCCCTATTCTTTTTCAGTTTTCTATTTTTTATCTCATTAGGGTGAAATTTAAAAAAAACCACTTTTTACGTATTTTAAAAATACATCTACATGCAAAAAAAAGAATGATCTAACTCAATAAACATAGGAGATAGAAAGGGTACTTTAATACTCCCCGAATCGATATTTTCATCGTTAGGGGTTTGATTAGTGCAAAATCCTGAGATACGTTTTTAGGTCTTTGCATTGAAATCCTTTGCAAGCAAATGCCAAGTCCTTATCTCATCGCGTGTAGGAAATATTGAAAAATTCATGAAAACATGAGTTTCCTCTAATTCACCCCTTAGAAGTAAAATTTCCAAATTTGCTTGTAACCTCATTTTATTTTGAAATGGAACCACAGCGATAAAATTAAAAATATTTGACCCCCTATTCTTTTTCAGTTTTCTATTTTTTATCTCTTTAGGGTGAAAGTTAAAAAAACCCTTATACCACTTTTTTCGTATTTTAAAAATACATCTACATGCAAAAAAACGAATGATCTAACTCAATAAACATAGGAGATAGAAAGGGTACTTTAATACTCCCCGAATCGATATTTTGATCGTTAGGGGTTTGATTGGTGCAAAATCCTGAGATACGTTTTTAGGTCTTTGCATTGAAATTCTTTGCAAGCAAATACCAAGTCCTTATCTCATCGCGTGTAGGAAATATTGAAGAATTCATAAAAACATGGGTTTCCTCTAATTCACCCCTTAGGGATAAAATTTCCAAATTTGCTTGTAACCTCATTTTATTTTGAAATGGAACCACAGCGATAAAATTAAAAATATTTGACCCCCTATTCTTTTTCAGTTTTCTATTTTTTATCTCTTTAGTGTAAAATTAAAAAAAACACTTTTTACGTATTTTAAAAATACATCTACATGCACAAAAAAGAATAATCTAACTCAATAAACATAGGAGATAGAAAGGGTACTTTAATACTCCCCGAATCGATATTTTCATCGTTAGGGGGTTGATTAGTGCAAAATCCTGAGATACGTTTTTAGGTCTTTGCATTGAAATTCTTTGCAAGCAAATGCCAAGTCCTTATCTCATCGCGTGTAGGAAACATTGAAGAATTCATGAAAACATGGGTTTCCTCTAATTCACCCCTTACGGGTAATATTTCCAAATTTGCTTGTAACCTCATTTTATTTTGAAATGGAACCACAGCGAGAAAATTAAAAATATTTTATCCCTAATTCTTTTTCAGTTTTCTATTTTTTATCTCCTTAGGGTGAAATTTTAAAAAACCCTTATATCACTTTTTACGTATTTTAAAAATACATCTACATGCAAAAAACAGAATGATCTAACTCAATAAACATAGGAGATAGAAAGGGTACTTTAATACTCCCCAAATCGATATTTTCATCGTTAGGGGTTTGATTAGTGCAAAATCCTGAGATACGTTTTTAGGTCTTTGCATTGAAATTCTTTGCAAGCAAATGCCAAGTCCTTATCTCATCGCGTGTAGGAAATATTGAAGAATTCATGAAAACATGGGTTTCCTCTAATTCACCCCTTAGGGGTAAAATTTCCAAATTTGCTTGTAACCTCATTTTATTTTGAAATGGAACCACAGCGATAAAATTAAAAATATTTGACCCCCTATTCTTTTTCAGTTTTCTATTTTTTATCTCATTAGGGTGAAATTTAAAAAAAACCACTTTTTACGTATTTTAAAAATACATCTACATGCAAAAAAAAGAATGATCTAACTCAATAAACATAGGAGATAGAAAGGGTACTTTAATACTCCCCGAATCGATATTTTCATCGTTAGGGGTTTGATTAGTGCAAAATCCTGAGATACGTTTTTAGGTCTTTGCATTGAAATCCTTTGCAAGCAAATGCCAAGTCCTTATCTCATCGCGTGTAGGAAATATTGAAAAATTCATGAAAACATGAGTTTCCTCTAATTCACCCCTTAGAAGTAAAATTTCCAAATTTGCTTGTAACCTCATTTTATTTTGAAATGGAACCACAGCGATAAAATTAAAAATATTTGACCCCCTATTCTTTTTCAGTTTTCTATTTTTTATCTCTTTAGGGTGAAATTTAAAAAAAACCACTTTTTACGTATTTTAAAAATACATCTACATGCAAAAAAAAGAATGATCTAACTCAATAAACATAGGAGATAGCAAGGGTACTTTAATACTCCCCGAATCGATATTTTCATCGTTAGGGGTTTGATTAGTGCAAAATCCTGAGATACGTTTTTAGGTCTTTGCATTGAAATTCTTTGCAAGCAAATGCCAAGTCCTTATCTCATCACGTGTAGGAAATATTGAAGAATTCATGAAAACATGGGTTTCCTCTAATTCATCCCTTAGGGGTAAAATTTCCAAATTTGCTTGTAACCTCATTTTATTTTGAAATGGAACCACAGCGATAAAATTAAAAATTTTTTACCCCCTTTTTTCAGTTTTTTATTTTTTATCTCTATAGGGTAAAATTTTATAAAACCCTTATACCACTTTTTACGTATTTTAAAAATACATCTACATGCAAAAAAAGAATGATCTAACTCAATAAACATAGGAGATAGCAAGGGTACTTTAATACTCCCCGAATCGATATTTTCATCGTTAGGGGTTTGATTAGTGCAAAATCCTGAGATACGTTTCTAGGTCTTTGCATTGAAATTCTTTGCAAGCAAATGCCAAGTCCTTATCTCATCGCGTGTAGGAAATATTGAAGAATTCATGAAAACATGGGTTTCCTCTAATTCACCCCTTCCAAATTTGATTGTACCCTCATTTTATTTTGAAATGGAACCACAGCGATAAAATTAAAAATATTTGACCCCCTATTCTTTTTCAGTTTTCTATTTTTTATCTCTTTAGGGTAAAATTAAAAAAAAACACTTTTTACGTATTTTAAAAATACATCTACATGCACAAAAAAGAATAATCTAACTCAATAAACATAGGAGATAGAAAGGGTACTTTGATACTCCCCGAATCGAAATTTTCATCGTTAGGGGGTTGATTGGTGCAAAATCCTGAGATACGTTTTTAGGTCTTTGCATTGAAATTCTATGCAAGCAAATGCCAAGTCCTTATCTCATCGCGTGTAGGAAACATTGAAGAATTCATGAAAACATGGGTTTCCTCTAATTCACCCCTTCCAAATTTGATTGTACCCTCATTTTATTTTGAAATGGAACCACAGCAAAAAATTGAAAATATTTTATCCCTTATTCTTTTTCAGTTTTCTATTTTTTATCTCCTTAGGGTGAAATTTTAAAAAACCCTTATATCACTTTTTACGTATTTTAAAAATACATCTACATGCAAAAAACAGAATGATCTAACTCAATAAACATAGGAGATAGAAAGGATACTTTAATACTCCCCGAATCGATATTTTCATCGTTAGGGGGTTGATTAGTGCAAAATCCTGAGATACGTTTTTAGGTCTTTGCATTGAAATTCTTTGCAAGCAAACGCCAAGTCCTTATCTCATCGCGTGTAGGAAACATTGAAGAATTCATGAAAACATGGGTTTCCTCTAATTCACCCCTTACGGGCAATATTTCCAAATTTGCTAGTAACCTCATTTTATTTTGAAATGGAACCACAGCGAAAAAATTAAAAATATTTTATCCCCTATTCTTTTTCAGTTTTCTATTTTTTATCTCATTAGGGTGAAATTTAAAAAAACCCTTATATCACTTCTTACGTATTTTAAAAATACATCTACATGCAAAAAACAGAATGATCTAACTCAATAAACATAGGAGATAGAAAGGGTACTTTAATACTCCCCAAATCGATATTTTCATCGTTAGGGGTTTGATTAGTGCAAAATCCTGAGATACGCTTTTAGGTCTTTGCATTGAAATTCTTTGCAAGCAAATGCCAAGTCCTTATCTCATCGCGTGTAGGAAATATTGAAGAATTCATGAAAACATGGGTTTCCTCTAATTCACCCCTTAGGAGTAAAATTTCCAAATTTGCTTGTAACCTCATTTTATTTTGAAATGGAAACACAGCGATAAAATTAAAGATATTTGACCCCCTATTCTTTTTCAGTTTTCAATTTTTTATCTCTTTAGGGTGAAATTTAAAAAAAAGCCTTATATTACTTTTTACGTATTTTAAAAATACATCTACATGCAAAAAAAAGAATGATCTAACTCAATAAACATAGGAGATAGAAAGGGTACTTTAATACCCCCGATTCGATATTTTCATCGTTAGAGGTTTGATTAGTTCAAAATCCTGAAATACGTTTCTAGGTATTCGCATTGAAAATCTTTGCAAGCAAATGCCAAGTCTTTATCTCATCTCGTGTAGGAAATATTGAAGAATTCATGAAAACATGGGTTTCCTCTAATTCACCCCTTAGGGGTAAAATTTCCAAATTTGCTTGTAACTTCATTTTATTTTGAAATGGAACCACAGCGAAAAAATTAAAGATATTTGACCCCCTATTCTTTTTCAGTTTTCTATTTTTTATCTCTTTAGGGTAAAATTAAAAAAAACACTTTTTACGTATTTTAAAAATACATCTACATGCAAAAAACAGAATGATCTAACTCAATAAACATAGGAGATAGAAAGGGTACTTTAATACTCCCCGAATCGATATTTTCATCATTAGGGGGTTGATTAGTGCAAAATCCTGAAATACGTTTCTAGGTCTTTGCATTGAAAATCTTTGCAAGCAAATGCCAAGTCCTTATCTCATCGCGTGTAGGAAATGTTGAAGAATTCATGAAAACATGGGTTTCCTCTAATTCATCCCTTAGGGGTAAAATTTCCAAATTTGCTTGTAACCTCATTTTATTTTGAAATGGAACCACAGCGATAAAATTAAAAATTTTTTACCCCCTTTTTTCAGTTTTTTATTTTTTATCTCTATAGGGTAAAATTTTATAAAACCCTTATACCACTTTTTACGTATTTTAAAAATACATCTACATGCAAAGAAAGAATGATCTAACTCAATAAGCATAGGAGATAGAAAGGGTTCTTTAATACTCCCCGAATCGATATTTTGATCGTTAGGGGTTTGATTGGTGCAAAATCCTGAGATACGTTTTTAGGTCTTTGCATTGAAATTCTTTGCAAGCAAATGCCAAGTCCTTATCTCATCGCGTGTAGGAAATATTGAAGAATTCATGAAAACATGGGTTTCCTCTAATTCACCCCTTAGGGATAAAATTTCCAAATTTGCTTGTAACCTCATTTTATTTGAAATGGAACCACAGCGATAAAATTAAAAATATTTGACCCCCTATTCTTTTTCAGTTTTCTATTTTTTATCTCTTTAGGGTAAAATTTAAAAAAAACACTTTTTACGTATTTTAAAAATACATCTACATGCACAAAAAAGAATAATCTAACTCAATAAACATAGGAGATAGAAAGGGTACTTTGATACTCCCCGAATCGATATTTTCATCGTTAGGGGGTTGATTGGTGCAAAATCCTGAGATACGTTTTTAGGTCTTTGCATTGAAATTCTATGCAAGCAAATGCCAAGTCCTTATCTCATCGCGTGTAGGAAACATTGAAGAATTCATGAAAACATGGGTTTCCTCTAATTCACCCCTTCCAAATTTGATTGTAACCTCATTTTATTTTGAAATGGAACCACAGCGAAAAAATTAAAAATATTTTATCCCTTATTCTTTTTCAGTTTTCTATTTTTTATCTCCTTAGGGTGAAATTTTAAAAAACCCTTATATCACTTTTTACGTATTTTAAAAATACATCTACATGCAAAAAACAGAATGATCTAACTCAATAAACATAGGAGATAGAAAGGGTACTTTAATACTCCCCGAATCGATATTTTCATCATTAGGGGGTTGATTAGTGCAAAATCCTGAAATACGTTTCTAGGTCTTTGCATTGAAAATCTTTGCAAGCAAATGCCAAGTCCTTATCTCATCGCGTGTAGGAAATGTTGAAGAATTCATGAAAACATGGGTTTCCTCTAATTCACCCCTTAGGGGTAAAATTTCCAAATTTGCTTGTAACCTCATTTTATTCTGAAATGGAACCACAGCGAAAAAATTTAAAATATTTGACCCCCTATTCTTTTTCAGTTTTCTATTTTTTATCTCTTTAGGGGTGAAATTTTAAAAAACCCTTATACCACTTTTGACTTATTTTAAAAATACATCTACATGCAAACAAAGAGAATGATCAAACTCAATAAACAAAGGAGATAGAAAGGGTACTTTAATACTCCCCGAATCGATATTTTCATCGTTAGAGGTTTGATTAGTGCAAAATCCTGAAATTCGTTTGTAGGTCTTTGGATTAAAAATCTTTGCAAGCAAATGCCAAGTCCTTATCTCATCGCGTGTAGGAAATATTGAAGAATTCATGAAAACATGGGTTTCCTCTAATTCACCCCTTAGGGGTAAAATTTCCAAATTTGCTTGTAACCTCATTTTATTTTGAAATGGAACCACAGCGAAAAAATTAAAAACATTTGACCCCCTATTCTTTTTCAGTTTTCTATTTTTTATCTTTTTAGGTTGAAATTTTAAATAACCCTTATATCACTTTTTACGTATTTTAAAAATACATCTACATGCAAAAAAAAGAATGATCTACCTCAATAAACATAGGAGATAGAAAGGGTACTTTAATACTCCCAGAATCGATATTTTCATCGTTAGGGGGTTGATTAGTGCAAAATCCTGAAATACGTTTCTAGGTCTTTGCATTGAAAATCTTTGCAAGCAAATGCCAAGTCCTTATCTCATCGCGTGTAGGAAATATTGAAGAATTCTTGAAAACATGGGTTACCTCTAATTCACCCCTTAGGGGTAAAATTTCCAAATTTGCTTGTAACCTCATTTTATTTTGAAATGGAACCACAGCGAAAAAATTAAAAATATTTGACCCCCTATTCTTTTTCAGTTTTCTATTTTTTATCTCTTTAGTGTAAAATTAAAAAAAAACACTTTTTACGTATTTTAAAAATACATCTACATGCACAAAAAAGAATAATCTAACTCAATAAACATAGGAGATAGAAAGGGTACTTTAATACTCCCCGAATCGATATTTTCATCGTTAGGGGGTTGATTAGTGCAAAATCCTGAGATACGTTTTTAGGTCTTTGCATTGAAATTCTTTGCAAGCAAATGCCAAGTCCTTATCTCATCGCGTGTAGGAAACATTGAAGAATTCATGAAAACATGGGTTTCCTCTAATTCACCCCTTACGGCTAATATTTCCAAATTTGCTTGTAACCTCATTTTATTTTGAAATGGAACCACAGCGAACAAATTAAAAATATTTTATCTCTAATTCTTTTTCAGTTTTCTATTTTTTATCTCCTTAGGGTGAAATTTTAAAAAACCCTTATATCAATTTTTACGTATTTTAAAAATACATCTACATGCAAAAAACAGAATGATCTAACTCAATAAACATAGGAGATAGAAAGGGTACTTTAATACTCCCCAAATCGATATTTTCATCGTTAGGGGTTTGATTAGTGCAAAATCCTGAGATACGTTTTTAGGTCTTTGCATTGAAATTCTTTGCAAGCAAATACCAAGTCCTTATCTCATCGCGTGTAGGAAATATTGAAGAATTCATAAAAACATGGGTTTCCTCTAATTCACCCCTTAGGGATAAAATTTCCAAATTTGCTTGTAACCTCATTTTATTTTGAAATGGAACCACAGCGATAAAATTAAAAATATTTGACCCCCTATTCTTTTTCAGTTTTCTATTTTTTATCTCTTTAGGGTGAAAGTTAAAAAAACCCTTATACCACTTTTTTCGTATTTTAAAAATACATCTACATGCAAAAAAAAGAATGATCTAACTCAATAAACATAGGAGATAGAAAGGGTACTTTAATACTCCCCGAATCGATATTTTGATCGTTAGGGGTTTGATTGGTGCAAAATCCTGAGATACGTTTTTAGGTCTTTGCATTGAAATTCTTTGCAAGCAAATACCAAGTCCTTATCTCATCGCGTGTAGGAAATATTGAAGAATTCATAAAAACATGGGTTTCCTCTAATTCACCCCTTAGGGATAAAATTTCCAAATTTGCTTGTAACCTCATTTTATTTTGAAATGGAACCACAGCGATAAAATTAAAAATATTTGACCCCCTATTCTTTTTCAGTTTTCTATTTTTTATCTCTTTAGTGTAAAATTAAAAAAAAACACTTTTTACGTATTTTAAAAATACATCTACATGCACAAAAAAGAATAATCTAACTCAATAAACATAGGAGATAGAAAGGGTACTTTAATACTCCCCCAATCGATATTTTCATCGTTAGGGGGTTGAT
This sequence comes from Agriotes lineatus, assembly GCA_940337035.1. Classification (NCBI taxonomy): domain Eukaryota; kingdom Metazoa; phylum Arthropoda; class Insecta; order Coleoptera; family Elateridae; genus Agriotes; species Agriotes lineatus. The sequence goes on along the minus strand of CALNHX010001263.1, from coordinate 15,162 downwards.
TAGTGCAAACTCCTGAGATACGTTTTTAGGTCTTTGCATTGAAATTCTTTGCAAGCAAATGCCAAGTCCTTATCTCATCGCGTGTAGGAAACATTGAAGAATTCATGAAAACATGGGTTTCCTCTAATTCACCCCTTAGGGGTAAAATTTCCAAATTTGCTTGTAACCTCATTTTATTTTGAAATGGAACCACAGCGAAAAAATTAAAAATATTTTATCCCTAATTCTTTTTCAGTTTTCTATTTTTTATCTCCTTAGGGTGAAATTTAAAAAAACCCTTATATCACTTCTTACGTATTTTAAAAATACATCTACATGCAAAAAACAGAATGATCTAACTCAATAAACATAGGAGATAGAAAGGGTACTTTAATACTCCCCAAATCGATATTTTCATCGTTAGGGGTTTGATTAGTGCAAAATCCTGAGATACGCTTTTAGGTCTTTGCATTGAAATTCTTTGCAAGCAAATGCCAAGTCCTTATCTCATCGCGTGTAGGAAATATTGAAGAATTCATGAAAACATGGGTTTCCTCTAATTCACCCCTTAGGAGTAAAATTTCCAAATTTGCTTGTAACCTCATTTTATTTTGAAATGGAAACACAGCGATAAAATTAAAGATATTTGACCCCCTATTCTTTTTCAGTTTTCAATTTTTTATCTCTTTAGGGTGAAATTTAAAAAAAAGCCTTATATTACTTTTTACGTATTTTAAAAATACATCTACATGCAAAAAAAAGAATGATCTAACTCAATAAACATAGGAGATAGAAAGGGTACTTTAATACCCCCGATTCGATATTTTCATCGTTAGAGGTTTGATTAGTTCAAAATCCTGAAATACGTTTCTAGGTATTCGCATTGAAAATCTTTGCAAGCAAATGCCAAGTCTTTATCTCATCTCGTGTAGGAAATATTGAAGAATTCATGAAAACATGGGTTTCCTCTAATTCACCCCTTAGGGGTAAAATTTCCAAATTTGCTTGTAACTTCATTTTATTTTGAAATGGAACCACAGCGAAAAAATTAAAGATATTTGACCCCCTATTCTTTTTCAGTTTTCTATTTTTTATCTCTTTAGGGTAAAATTAAAAAAACACTTTTTACGTATTTTAAAAATACATCTACATGCAAAAAACAGAATGATCTAACTCAATAAACATAGGAGATAGAAAGGGTACTTTAATACTCCCCGAATCGATATTTTCATCATTAGGGGGTTGATTAGTGCAAAATCCTGAAATACGTTTCTAGGTCTTTGCATTGAAAATCTTTGCAAGCAAATGCCAAGTCCTTATCTCATCGCGTGTAGGAAATGTTGAAGAATTCATGAAAACATGGGTTTCCTCTAATTCATCCCTTAGGGGTAAAATTTCCAAATTTGCTTGTAACCTCATTTTATTTTGAAATGGAACCACAGCGATAAAATTAAAAATTTTTTACCCCCTTTTTTCAGTTTTTTATTTTTTATCTCTATAGGGTAAAATTTTATAAAACCCTTATACCACTTTTTACGTATTTTAAAAATACATCTACATGCAAAGAAAGAATGATCTAACTCAATAAGCATAGGAGATAGAAAGGGTTCTTTAATACTCCCCGAATCGATATTTTGATCGTTAGGGGTTTGATTGGTGCAAAATCCTGAGATACGTTTTTAGGTCTTTGCATTGAAATTCTTTGCAAGCAAATGCCAAGTCCTTATCTCATCGCGTGTAGGAAATATTGAAGAATTCATGAAAACATGGTTTCCTCTAATTCACCCCTTAGGGATAAAATTTCCAAATTTGCTTGTAACCTCATTTTATTTTGAAATGGAACCACAGCGATAAAATTAAAAATATTTGACCCCCTATTCTTTTTCAGTTTTCTATTTTTTATCTCTTTAGGGTAAAATTTAAAAAAAACACTTTTTACGTATTTTAAAAATACATCTACATGCACAAAAAAGAATAATCTAACTCAATAAACATAGGAGATAGAAAGGGTACTTTGATACTCCCCGAATCGATATTTTCATCGTTAGGGGGTTGATTGGTGCAAAATCCTGAGATACGTTTTTAGGTCTTTGCATTGAAATTCTATGCAAGCAAATGCCAAGTCCTTATCTCATCGCGTGTAGGAAACATTGAAGAATTCATGAAAACATGGGTTTCCTCTAATTCACCCCTTCCAAATTTGATTGTAACCTCATTTTATTTTGAAATGGAACCACAGCGAAAAAATTAAAAATATTTTATCCCTTATTCTTTTTCAGTTTTCTATTTTTTATCTCCTTAGGGTGAAATTTTAAAAAACCCTTATATCACTTTTTACGTATTTTAAAAATACATCTACATGCAAAAAACAGAATGATCTAACTCAATAAACATAGGAGATAGAAAGGGTACTTTAATACTCCCCGAATCGATATTTTCATCATTAGGGGGTTGATTAGTGCAAAATCCTGAAATACGTTTCTAGGTCTTTGCATTGAAAATCTTTGCAAGCAAATGCCAAGTCCTTATCTCATCGCGTGTAGGAAATGTTGAAGAATTCATGAAAACATGGGTTTCCTCTAATTCACCCCTTAGGGGTAAAATTTCCAAATTTGCTTGTAACCTCATTTTATTCTGAAATGGAACCACAGCGAAAAAATTTAAAATATTTGACCCCCTATTCTTTTTCAGTTTTCTATTTTTTATCTCTTTAGGGTGAAATTTTAAAAAACCCTTATACCACTTTTGACTTATTTTAAAAATACATCTACATGCAAACAAAGAGAATGATCAAACTCAATAAACAAAGGAGATAGAAAGGGTACTTTAATACTCCCCGAATCGATATTTTCATCGTTAGAGGTTTGATTAGTGCAAAATCCTGAAATTCGTTTGTAGGTCTTTGGATTAAAAATCTTTGCAAGCAAATGCCAAGTCCTTATCTCATCGCGTGTAGGAAATATTGAAGAATTCATGAAAACATGGGTTTCCTCTAATTCACCCCTTAGGGGTAAAATTTCCAAATTTGCTTGTAACCTCATTTTATTTTGAAATGGAACCACAGCGAAAAAATTAAAAACATTTGACCCCCTATTCTTTTTCAGTTTTCTATTTTTTATCTTTTTAGGTTGAAATTTTAAATAACCCTTATATCACTTTTTACGTATTTTAAAAATACATCTACATGCAAAAAAAAGAATGATCTACCTCAATAAACATAGGAGATAGAAAGGGTACTTTAATACTCCCAGAATCGATATTTTCATCGTTAGGGGGTTGATTAGTGCAAAATCCTGAAATACGTTTCTAGGTCTTTGCATTGAAAATCTTTGCAAGCAAATGCCAAGTCCTTATCTCATCGCGTGTAGGAAATATTGAAGAATTCTTGAAAACATGGGTTACCTCTAATTCACCCCTTAGGGGTAAAATTTCCAAATTTGCTTGTAACCTCATTTTATTTTGAAATGGAACCACAGCGAAAAATTAAAAATATTTGACCCCCTATTCTTTTTCAGTTTTCTATTTTTTATCTCTTTAGTGTAAAATTAAAAAAAAACACTTTTTACGTATTTTAAAAATACATCTACATGCACAAAAAAGAATAATCTAACTCAATAAACATAGGAGATAGAAAGGGTACTTTAATACTCCCCGAATCGATATTTTCATCGTTAGGGGGTTGATTAGTGCAAAATCCTGAGATACGTTTTTAGGTCTTTGCATTGAAATTCTTTGCAAGCAAATGCCAAGTCCTTATCTCATCGCGTGTAGGAAACATTGAAGAATTCATGAAAACATGGGTTTCCTCTAATTCACCCCTTACGGCTAATATTTCCAAATTTGCTTGTAACCTCATTTTATTTTGAAATGGAACCACAGCGAACAAATTAAAAATATTTTATCTCTAATTCTTTTTCAGTTTTCTATTTTTTATCTCCTTAGGGTGAAATTTTAAAAAACCCTTATATCAATTTTTACGTATTTTAAAAATACATCTACATGCAAAAAACAGAATGATCTAACTCAATAAACATAGGAGATAGAAAGGGTACTTTAATACTCCCCAAATCGATATTTTCATCGTTAGGGGTTTGATTAGTGCAAAATCCTGAGATACGTTTTTAGGTCTTTGCATTGAAATTCTTTGCAAGCAAATACCAAGTCCTTATCTCATCGCGTGTAGGAAATATTGAAGAATTCATAAAAACATGGGTTTCCTCTAATTCACCCCTTAGGGATAAAATTTCCAAATTTGCTTGTAACCTCATTTTATTTTGAAATGGAACCACAGCGATAAAATTAAAAATATTTGACCCCCTATTCTTTTTCAGTTTTCTATTTTTTATCTCTTTAGGGTGAAAGTTAAAAAAACCCTTATACCACTTTTTTCGTATTTTAAAAATACATCTACATGCAAAAAAAAGAATGATCTAACTCAATAAACATAGGAGATAGAAAGGGTACTTTAATACTCCCCGAATCGATATTTTGATCGTTAGGGGTTTGATTGGTGCAAAATCCTGAGATACGTTTTTAGGTCTTTGCATTGAAATTCTTTGCAAGCAAATACCAAGTCCTTATCTCATCGCGTGTAGGAAATATTGAAGAATTCATAAAAACATGGGTTTCCTCTAATTCACCCCTTAGGGATAAATTTCCAAATTTGCTTGTAACCTCATTTTATTTTGAAATGGAACCACAGCGATAAAATTAAAAATATTTGACCCCCTATTCTTTTTCAGTTTTCTATTTTTTATCTCTTTAGGGTGAAAGTTAAAAAAACCCTTATACCACTTTTTTCGTATTTTAAAAATACATCTACATGCAAAAAAAAGAATGATCTAACTCAATAAACATAGGAGATAGAAAGGGTACTTTAATACTCCCCGAATCGATATTTTGATCGTTAGGGGTTTGATTGGTGCAAAATCCTGAGATACGTTTTTAGGTCTTTGCATTGAAATTCTTTGCAAGCAAATACCAAGTCCTTATCTCATCGCGTGTAGGAAATATTGAAGAATTCATAAAAACATGGGTTTCCTCTAATTCACCCCTTAGGGATAAAATTTCCAAATTTGCTTGTAACCTCATTTTATTTTGAAATGGAACCACAGCGATAAAATTAAAAATATTGACCCCCTATTCTTTTTCAGTTTTCTATTTTTTATCTCTTTAGTGTAAAATTAAAAAAAAACACTTTTTACGTATTTTAAAAATACATCTACATGCACAAAAAAGAATAATCTAACTCAATAAACATAGGAGATAGAAAGGGTACTTTAATACTCCCCCAATCGATATTTTCATCGTTAGGGGGGTTGATTAGTGCAAACTCCTGAGATACGTTTTTAGGTCTTTGCATTGAAATTCTTTGCAAGCAAATGCCAAGTCCTTATCTCATCGCGTGTAGGAAACATTGAAGAATTCATGAAAACATGGGTTTCCTCTAATTCACCCCTTACGGGTAATATTTCCAAATTTGCTTGTAACCTCATTTTATTTTGAAATGGAACCACAGCGAAAAAATTAAAAATATTTTATCCCTAATTCTTTTTCAGTTTTCTATTTTTTATCTCCTTAGGGTGAAATTTTAAAAAACCCTTATATCACTTTTTACGTATTTTAAAAATACATCTACATGCAAAAAACAGAATGATCTAACTCAATAAACATAGGAGATAGAAAGGGTACTTTAATACTCCCCAAATCGATATTTTCATCGTTAGGGGTTTGATTAGTGCAAAATCCTGAGATACGTTTTTAGGTCTTTGCATTGAAATTCTTTGCAAGCAAATGCCAAGTCCTTATCTCATCGCGTGTAGGAAATATTGAAGAATTCATGAATACATGGGTTTCCTCTAATTCACCCCTTAGGGGTAAAATTTCCAAATTTGCTTGTAACCTCATTTTATTTTGAAATGGAACCACAGCGATAAAATTAAAAATATTTGACCCCCTATTCTTTTTCAGTTTTCTATTTTTTATCTCATTAGGGTGAAATTTAAAAAAAAACACTTTTTACGTATTTTAAAAATACATCTACATGCAAAAAAAAGAATGATCTAACTCAATAAACATAGGAGATAGAAAGGGTACTTTAATACTCCCCGAATCGATATTTTCATCGTTAGGGGTTTGATTAGTGCAAAATCCTGAGATACGTTTTTAGGTCTTTGCATTGAAATCCTTTGCAAGCAAATGCCAAGTCCTTATCTCATCGCGTGTAGGAAATATTGAAAAATTCATGAAAACATGAGTTTCCTCTAATTCACCCCTTAGAAGTAAAATTTCCAAATTTGCTTGTAACCTCATTTTATTTTGAAATGGAACCACAGCGATAAAATTAAAAATATTTGACCCCCTATTCTTTTTCAGTTTTCTATTTTTTATCTCTTTAGGGTGAAATTTAAAAAAAAACACTTTTTACGTATTTTAAACATACATCTACATGCAAAAAAAAGAATGATCTAACTCAATAAACATAGGAGATAGCAAGGGTACTTTAATACTCCCCGAATCGATATTTTCATCGTTAGGGGTTTGATTAGTGCAAAATCCTGAGATACGTTTTTAGGTCTTTGCATTGAAATTCTTTGCAAGCAAATGCCAAGTCCTTATCTCATCACGTGTAGGAAATATTGAAGAATTCATGAAAACATGGGTTTCCTCTAATTCATCCCTTAGGGGTAAAATTTCCAAATTTGCTTGTAACCTCATTTTATTTTGAAATGGAACCACAGCGATAAAATTAAAAATTTTTTACCCCCTTTTATTCAGTTTTTTATTTTTTATCTCTATAGGGTAAAATTTTATAAAACCCTTATACCACTTTTTACGTATTTTAAAAATACATCTACATGCAAAAAAAAGAATGATCTAACTCAATAAACATAGGAGATAGCAAGGGTACTTTAATACTCCCCGAATCGATATTTTCATCGTTAGGGGTTTGATTAGTGCAAAATCCTGAGATACGTTTCTAGGTCTTTGCATTGAAATTCTTTGCAAGCAAATGCCAAGTCCTTATCTCATCGCGTGTAGGAAATATTGAAGAATTCATGAAAACATGGGTTTCCTCTAATTCACCCCTTCCAAATTTGATTGTACCCTCATTTTATTTTGAAATGGAACCACAGCGATAAAATTAAAAATATTTGACCCCCTATTCTTTTTCAGTTTTCTATTTTTTATCTCTTTAGGGTAAAATTTAAAAAAAAACACTTTTTACGTATTTTAAAAATACATCTACATGCACAAAAAAGAATAATCTAACTCAATAAACATAGGAGATAGAAAGGGTACTTTGATACTCCCCGAATCGAAATTTTCATCGTTAGGGGGTTGATTGGTGCAAAATCCTGAGATACGTTTTTAGGTCTTTGCATTGAAATTCTATGCAAGCAAATGCCAAGTCCTTATCTCATCGCGTGTAGGAAACATTGAAGAATTCATGAAAACATGGGTTTCCTCTAATTCACCCCTTCCAAATTTGATTGTACCCTCATTTTATTTTGAAATGGAACCACAGCAAAAAATTGAAAATATTTTATCCCTTATTCTTTTTCAGTTTTCTATTTTTTATCTCCTTAGGGTGAAATTTTAAAAAACCCTTATATCACTTTTTACGTATTTTAAAAATACATCTACATGCAAAAAACAGAATGATCTAACTCAATAAACATAGGAGATAGAAAGGATACTTTAATACTCCCCGAATCGATATTTTCATCGTTAGGGGGTTGATTAGTGCAAAATCCTGAGATACGTTTTTAGGTCTTTGCATTGAAATTCTTTGCAAGCAAACGCCAAGTCCTTATCTCATCGCGTGTAGGAAACATTGAAGAATTCATGAAAACATGGGTTTCCTCTAATTCACCCCTTACGGCAATATTTCCAAATTTGCTAGTAACCTCATTTTATTTTGAAATGGAACCACAGCGAAAAAATTAAAAATATTTTATCCCCTATTCTTTTTCAGTTTTCTATTTTTTATCTCATTAGGGTGAAATTTAAAAAAACCCTTATATCACTTCTTACGTATTTTAAAAATACATCTACATGCAAAAAACAGAATGATCTAACTCAATAAACATAGGAGATAGAAAGGGTACTTTAATACTCCCCAAATCGATATTTTCATCGTTAGGGGTTTGATTAGTGCAAAATCCTGAGATACGCTTTTAGGTCTTTGCATTGAAATTCTTTGCAAGCAAATGCCAAGTCCTTATCTCATCGCGTGTAGGAAATATTGAAGAATTCATGAAAACATGGGTTTCCTCTAATTCACCCCTTAGGAGTAAAATTTCCAAATTTGCTTGTAACCTCATTTTATTTTGAAATGGAAACACAGCGATAAAATTAAAAATATTTGACCCCCTATTCTTTTTCAGTTTTCAATTTTTTATCTCTTTAGGGTGAAATTTAAAAAAAAGCCTTATATTACTTTTTACGTATTTTAAAAATACATCTACATGCAAAAAAAAGAATGATCTAACTCAATAAACATAGGAGATAGAAAGGGTACTTTAATACCCCCGAATCGATATTTTCATCGTTAGAGGTTTGATTAGTTCAAAATCCTGAAATACGTTTCTAGGTATTCGCATTGAAAATCTTTGCAAGCAAATGCAAAGTCTTTATCTCATCGCGTGTAGGAAATATTGAAGAATTCATGAAAACATGGGTTTCCTCTAATTCACCCCTTAGGGGTAAAATTTCCAAATTTGCTTGTAACTTTATTTTATTTTGAAATGGAACCACAGCGAAAAAATTAAAGATATTTGACCCCCTATTCTTTTTCAGTTTTCTATTTTTTATCTCTTTAGGGTAAAATTAAAAAAAACACTTTTTACGTATTTTAAAAATACATCTACATGCAAAAAACAGAATGATCTAACTCAATAAACATAGGAGATAGAAAGGGTACTTTAATACTCCCCGAATCGATATTTTCATCATTAGGGGGTTGATTAGTGCAAAATCCTGAAATACGTTTCTAGGTCTTTGCATTGAAAATCTTTGCAAGCAAATGCCAAGTCCTTATCTCATCGCGTGTAGGAAATGTTGAAGAATTCATGAAAACATGGGTTTCCTCTAATTCATCATTTAGGGGTAAAATTTCCAAATTTGCTTGTAACCTCATTTTATTTTGAAATGGAACCACAGCGATAAAATTAAAAATTTTTTACCCCCTTTTTTTCAGTTTTTTATTTTTTATCTCTATAGGGTAAAATTTTATAAAACCCTTATACCACTTTCTACGTATTTTAAAAATACATCTACATGCAAAGAAAGAATGATCTAACTCAATAAGCATAGGAGATAGAAAGGGTTCTTTAATACTCCCCGAATCGATATTTTGATCGTTAGGGGTTTGATTGGTGCAAAATCCTGAGATACGTTTTTAGGTCTTTGCATTGAAATTCTTTGCAAGCAAATGCCAAGTCCTTATCTCATCGCGTGTAGGAAATATTGAAGAATTCATGAAAACATGGGTTTCCTCTAATTCACCCCTTAGGGATAAAATTTCCAAATTTGCTTGTAACCTCATTTTATTTTGAAATGGAACCACAGCGATAAAATTAAAAATATTTGACCCCCTATTCTTTTTCAGTTTTCTATTTTTTATCTCTTTAGGGTAAAATTTAAAAAAAACACTTTTTACGTATTTTAAAAATACATCTACATGCACAAAAAAGAATAATCTAACTCAATAAACATAGGAGATAGAAAGGGTACTTTGATACTCCCCGAATCGATATTTTCATCGTTAGGGGGTTGATTGGTGCAAAATCCTGAGATACGTTTTTAGGTCTTTGCATTGAAATTCTATGCAAGCAAATGCCAAGTCCTTATCTCATCGCGTGTAGGAAACATTGAAGAATTCATGAAAACATGGGTTTCCTCTAATTCACCCCTTCCAAATTTGATTGTAACCTCATTTTATTTTGAAATGGAACCACAGCGAAAAAATTAAAAATATTTTATCCCTTATTCTTTTTCAGTTTTCTATTTTTTATCTCCTTAGGGTGAAATTTTAAAAAACCCTTATATCACTTTTTACGTATTTTAAAAATACATCTACATGCAAAAAACAGAATGATCTAACTCAATAAACATAGGAGATAGAAAGGGTACTTTAATACTCCCCGAATCGATATTTTCATCATTAGGGGGTTGATTAGTGCAAAATCCTGAAATACGTTTCTAGGTCTTTGCATTGAAAATCTTTGCAAGCAAATGCCAAGTCCTTATCTCATCGCGTGTAGGAAATGTTGAAGAATTCATGAAAACATGGGTTTCCTCTAATTCACCCCTTAGGGGTAAAATTTCCAAATTTGCTTGTAACCTCATTTTATTCTGAAATGGAACCACAGCGAAAAAATTTAAAATATTTGACCCCCTATTCTTTTTCAGTTTTCTATTTTTTATCTCTTTAGGGTGAAATTTTAAAAAACCCTTATACCACTTTTGACTTATTTTAAAAATACAGCTACATGCAAACAAAGAGAATGATCAAACTCAATAAACAAAGGAGATAGAAAGGGTACTTTAATACTCCCCGAATCGATATTTTCATCGTTAGAGGTTTGATTAGTGCAAAATCCTGAAATTCGTTTGTAGGTCTTTGGATTAAAAATCTTTGCAAGCAAATGCCAAGTCCTTATCTCATCGCGTGTAGGAAATATTGAAGAATTCATGAAAACATGGGTCTCCTCTAATTCACCCCTTAGGGGTAAAATTTCCAAATTTGCTTGTAACCTCATTTTATTTTGAAATGGAACCACAGCGAAAAAATTAAAAACATTTGACCCCCTATTCTTTTTCAGTTTTCTATTTTTTATCTTTTTAGGTTGAAATTTTAAATAACCCTTATATCACTTTTTACGTATTTTAAAAATACATCTACATGCAAAAAAAAGAATGATCTACCTCAATAAACATAGGAGATAGAAAGGGTACTTTAATACTCCCCGAATCGATATTTTCATCGTTAGAGGGTTGATTAGTGCAAAATCCTGAAATACGTTTCTAGGTCTTTGCATTGAAAATCTTTGCAAGCAAATGCCAAGTCCTTATCTCATCGCGTGTAGGAAATATTGAAGAATTCATGAAAACATGGGTTACCTCTAATTCACCCCTTAGGGGTAAAATTTCCAAATTTGCTTGTAACCTCATTTTATTTTGAAATGGAACCACAGCGAAAAAATTAAAAATATTTGACCCCCTATTCTTTTTCAGTTTTCTATTTCTTATCTCTTTAGGTTGAAATTTTAAATAACCCTTATACCACTTTTTACGTATTTTAAAAATACATCTACATGCAAAAACTAAAGAATGATCTAACTCAATAAACATAGGAGATAGAAAGGGTACTTTAATACTCACCGAATCAATATTTTCATCGTTAGGGGTTTGATTAGTGCAAAATCCTGAAATACGTTTCTAGGTCTTTGCATTGAAAATCTTTGCAAGCAAATGCCAAGTCCTTATCTCATCGCGTGTAGGAAATATTGAAGAATTCATGAAAACATGGGTTACCTCTAATGTACCCCTTACGGGTAATATTTCCAAATTTGCTTGTAACCTCATTTTATTTTGAAATGGAACCACAGCGAAAAAATTAAAAATATTTTATCCCCTATTCTTTTTCAGTTTTCTATTTTTTATCTCTTTAGGGTGAAATTTTAAAAAACCCTTATATCACTTTTTACGTATTTTAAAAATACGTCTACATGCAAAAAACAGATTGATCTAACTCAATAAACATAGGAGATAGAAAGGGTACTTTAATACTCCCTAAATCGATATTTTCATCGTTACGGGTTTGATTAGTGCAAAATCCTGAGATACGCTTTTAGGTCTTTGCATTGAAATTCTTTGCAAGCAAATGCCAAGTCCTTATCTCATCGCGTGTAGGAAATATTGAAGAATTCATGAAAACATGGGTTTCCTCTAATTCACCCCTTAGGGGTAAAATTTCCAAATTTGCTTGTAACCTCATTTTATTTTGAAATGGAAACACAGCGATAAAAATAAAAATATTTGACCCCCTATTCTTTTTCAGTTTTCAATTTTTTATCTCTTTAGGGTGAAATTTAAAAAAAACCACTTTTTACGTATTTTAAAAATACATCTACATGCAAAAAAAAGAATGATCTAACTCAATAAACATAGGAGATAGAAAGGGTACTTTAATACTCCCCGAATCGATATTTTCATCGTTAGGGGTTTGATTAGTGCAAAATCCTGAGATACGTTTTTAGGTCTTTGCATTGAAATCCTTTGCAAGCAAATGCCAAGTCCTTATCTCACCGCGTGTAGGAAATATTGAAGAATTCATGAAAACATGAGTTTCCTCTAATTCACCCCTTAGGGGTAAAATTTCCAAATTTGCTTGTAACCTCATTTTATTTTGAAATGGATCCACAGCGATAAAATTAAAAATATTTGACCCCTATTCTTTTTCAGTTTTCTATTTTTTATCTCTTTAGGGTGAAAGTTAAAAAAACCCTTATACCACTTTATACGTATTTTAAAAATACATCTACATCCAAAAAAAAGGATGATCTAACTCAATAAACATAGCAGATAGAAAGGGTACTTTAATACTCCCCGAATCGATATTTTCATCGTTAGGGGTTTGACTAGTGCAAAATCCTGAGATACGTTTTTAGGTCTTTGCATTGAAATTCTTTGCAAGCAAATGCCAAGTCCTTATCTCATCACGTGTAGGAAATATTGAAGAATTCATGAAAACATGGGTTTCCTCTAATTCATTCCTTAGGGGTAAAATTTCCAAATTTGCTTGTAAACTCATTTTATTTTGAAATGGAACCACAGCGATAAAATTAAAAATTTTTGACCCCCTTTCTTTCAGTTTTTTATTTTTTATCTCTATAGGGTAAAATTTTATAAAACCCTTATACCACTTTTTACGTATTTTAAAAATACATCTACATGCAAAAAAAGAATGATCTAACTCAATAAGCATAGGAGATAGAAAGGGTTCTTTAATACTCCCCGAATCGATATTTTGATCGTTAGGGGTTTGATTGGTGCAAAATCCTGAGATACGTTTTTAGGTCTTTGCATTGAAATTCTTTGCAAGCAAATGCCAAGTCCTTATCTCATCGCGTGTAGGAAATATTGAAGAATTCATGAAAACATGGGTTTCCTCTAATTCACCCCTTCCAAATTTGATTGTACCCTCATTTTATTTTGAAATGGAACCACAGCGATAAAATTAAAAATATTTGACCCCCTATTCTTTTTCAGTTTTCTATTTTTTATCTCTTTAGGGTAAAATTTAAAAAAAAACACTTTTTACGTATTTTAAAAATACATCTACATGCACAAAAAAGAATAATCTAACTCAATAAACATAGGAGATAGAAAGGGTACTTTAATACTCCCCAAATCGATATTTTCATCGTTAGGGGTTTGATTAGTGCAAAATCCTGAGATACGTTTTTAGGTCTTTGCATTGAAATTCTTTGCAAGCAAATACCAAGTCCTTATCTCATCGCGTGTAGGAAATATTGAAGAATTCATGAAAACATGGGTTTCCTCTAATTCACCCCTTCCAAATTTGATTGTACCCTCATTTTATTTTGAAATGGAACCACAGCGATAAAATTAAAAATATTTGACCCCCTATTCTTTTTCAGTTTTCTATTTTTTATCTCTTTAGGGTAAAATTTAAAAAAAAACACTTTTTACGTATTTTAAAAATACATCTACATGCACAAAAAAGAATAATCTAACTCAATAAACATAGGAGATAGAAAGGGTACTTTAATACTCCCCAAATCGATATTTTCATCGTTAGGGGTTTGATTAGTGCAAAATCCTGAGATACGTTTTTAGGTCTTTGCATTGAAATTCTTTGCAAGCAAATGCCAAGTCCTTATCTCATCGCGTGTAGGAAATATTGAAGAATTCATGAAAACATGGGTTTCCTCTAATTCACCCCTTAGGGATAAAATTTCCAAATTTGCTTGTAACCTCATTTTATTTTGAAATGGAACCACAGCGATAAAATTAAAAATATTTGACCCCCTATTCTTTTTCAGTTTTCTATTTTTTATCTCTTTAGGGTAAAATTTAAAAAAAACACTTTTTACGTATTTTAAAAATACATCTACATGCACAAAAAAGAATAATCTAACTCAATAAACATAGGAGATAGAAAGGGTACTTTGATACTCCCCGAATCGATATTTTCATCGTTAGGGGGTTGATTGGTGCAAAATCCTGAGATACGTTTTTAGGTCTTTGCATTGAAATTCTATGCAAGCAAATGCCAAGTCCTTATCTCATCGCGTGTAGGAAACATTGAAGAATTCATGAAAACATGGGTTTCCTCTAATTCACCCCTTCCAAATTTGATTGTAACCTCATTTTATTTTGAAATGGAACCACAGCGAAAAAATTAAAAATATTTTATCCCTTATTCTTTTTCAGTTTTCTATTTTTTATCTCCTTAGGGTGAAATTTAAAAAACCCTTATATCACTTTTTACGTATTTTAAAAATACATCTACATGCAAAAAACAGAATGATCTAACTCAATAAACATAGGAGATAGAAAGGGTACTTTAATACTCCCCGAATCGATATTTTCATCATTAGGGGGTTGATTAGTGCAAAATCCTGAAATACGTTTCTAGGTCTTTGCATTGAAAATCTTTGCAAGCAAATGCCAAGTCCTTATCTCATCGCGTGTAGGAAATGTTGAAGAATTCATGAAAACATGGGTTTCCTCTAATTCACCCCTTAGGGGTAAAATTTCCAAATTTGCTTGTAACCTCATTTTATTCTGAAATGGAACCACAGCGAAAAAATTTAAAATATTTGACCCCCTATTCTTTTTCAGTTTTCTATTTTTTATCTCTTTAGGGTGAAATTTTAAAAAACCCTTATACCACTTTTGACTTATTTTAAAAATACAGCTACATGCAAACAAAGAGAATGATCAAACTCAATAAACAAAGGAGATAGAAAGGGTACTTTAATACTCCCCGAATCGATATTTTCATCGTTAGAGGTTTGATTAGTGCAAAATCCTGAAATTCGTTTGTAGGTCTTTGGATTAAAAATCTTTGCAAGCAAATGCCAAGTCCTTATCTCATCGCGTGTAGGAAATATTGAAGAATTCATGAAAACATGGGTCTCCTCTAAT